>WAAD01031555.1:54699-88800 GCA_013389945.1 Fregata magnificens
TCACAGCAATTAGAACTGTTCAGTTTCCAAATAAAAGCTGCACGCTTGGGATCAGACCTATACAGGTCAAGAAAGTGACAGACTGTGTTTGCTGTGCCATAAGATACAGAGATCCTTTGGCTCACACAGAAAACTTGAGCCCTGATCCATTATTGGAAACCATTAGCATAAATACTCTGCCAGGTCATTGACATCTGTATTATCAAATCCCCCTGTGGGACTAGCTATTCAGCACTTAGAGCATGCTATTAGTCTATCATATGGTAATGAAATAATCAGCAAAAATGCGTGCCTAGGAATTCCTGAGAACACAGAACTGAAATAAAATTAAAACTGCACACAACTGCTTATAGTTTGGTACATGTTGTACAGGGAATTGCTTTAATGTTCTAAGCACCAAGCTTTGACTCACGTTCAGGCTGATCCAAAGACTTAAGCATGAGTAGAGCAGGTCCTGCTCAGCTCGTAATACTCTTTAGGTAGCTAAATGATGCACAGTGACTATATAACACCAGTAGTTGCCAGAAACTAGTGTCCCTCATTCCACGCTCTAACCTTTGTTGACTGGATTACAACTCATCTCGGAAAGATTTCTGTATGTTTCTTGATAAGGGCAGTTCAAAGCCATGCATTGAAATTTTCTGGGTTAAATGTACCTTTCCAAAGAGGAGACAGAGGTACAGGAGGCCAGACACTCCTTAAGTTATCTTTGATGCCAAAGAATTTTCCTGAGAAGTAATTTTAGTCAAAAACTCAGAGATAGAGGTTAATCTCTCCTGGGAGAGAGGAGGACTGCAGGGGCAGTTTAGACATCTTCAGTTTTCATCTTATAACTCTCAAATACTTTTGCACAGACCATCTGTATCATTAGGCCATTGTAGCAATTGTAATTTTTACAGGTGTAGGGAGCTAATCATGACTCTTGCAGGCTGTGAGTGTATATATGCTTTAAATGATACAACTGCAACACCTAGACATTGGGGAGAGGTGTCGGGGACATTAATTTCTTGTTCTTCTAGCCTGGTACAAATAAAGCCAGCCATAAACTGAGCAGCACATACGTCTTACCTCAAAATCATATTTTGCTACAACTGTTTATGGTCTGATATGTCCTATTGCAGAATGTTTCTGGGAATTAACCGGAGCAGGCATTTTAGTAGAATTAATCTTAACCTAAGTGCCCTGATTTGACAACTTAACAACTGTGGAGCAGGAGATAAGCTTTACAACTGTCTTTATCCTACTAATTCAGGCCAGTGTTATTAATAAGGTGCGTGAGATCTACAGTAAGACCCGAGGAGGTAGATTTAAGTTTAACAGCCAGGAAAACTAAATTTTGTTTGCTCTAGATTCAAGGCAGAGAGTACTAAATTTTTTTGGTTTACTTTCCAGTAAGCTACTTTACAAATAACACTGTAAATTTTATAGTACGGCTTCAATTACTGAAGGCTTTAGGCACCTGAATAGAATAAGAAATTTGCATGCAGATAAATACATGCAACATTCCTTTAAAACAAAGAAATAAAACGTCTTACAATAAATAAAAATCCAAGATCCTCCATGGGTACAATGTGTGTCTCATACATATTGTGAGAAATATAAACAGTACAAGGAAAAAGAACAAATTCATAATTCTTACCCAGGAGTAAGTATGCAACCATCAATAGCATCTTACTGTTTTCAGCATTTATGATATTTATATAATACCTTTCCCTCTGCCATTTCAAAGTGTTTTCTTTATATTTGCACAGAAGCCTTGTGCAATATTATTATCCTCATCTAGGTGATGGAAATGAAAGGTAACAGTAACTGACACCTAAAGAGCAAGTGCCATGCTCAGAATACAAGTAACTCCTACCTTCTTGCACCAGCTCTTATACACATACTAATTTCTGGAAGTGTCTATTCAAACGTGGGGTTTTTTCACTTTATTCTGAATTGTTTTAAATATATTCTGCTCCTGAAAAAAACCCCTATGATCACCAAATTTTCTCTGTCAACTCCAGTATGCAGCAGTGTGTCTCTCCCATACCTACATGAGCATACTCTTAATATACAGAAAAATGGCTTTCTATTTGGCAAAGTATGCCAGATACCTGAATATATTTTTCATTTATTTTGGTTGTTGCAACACATGGCACGGTTTGTGGCACAATAATTTAGGGTCTTTGTGATCTATATAGAGATGTCACCACAAGCCCAATATGAAAGTCATGATATGATCATTTCCTCTCTTGGAAAATTCACAGCAAGGTGGAGATACTCAGCATATTGAAAGTACAGCTTTATGCAGTACTCACTGAAGAATGAGCATGGTCCTACAATCCCCTGTGGCATTGAAAATTTCCTTGGCAACCTCTCCTGAAGTTACTCTGAAGTATTTGCCTAACATGACCCTGTTCTGTTTGCGAGATCACTGCTATGAATAAACAAGCTATCGCAGTTTTAGGCATTGATCCTATTACTCCAGTACTTTATAAGAAGGTACTATACAATTACTCTTGAAATGCTGGGCTAAAGTGTTATTACTACTAATATACCCTAGAATGCTGGAAGTAACTACAAAAAATGTTGGAAAATATTACAGAGACTACAGAGCACAACTTCACTTACAGATTGTGTTGATGCTTTCTATCACTAGATCATCTAATTAGCAACTCATGACATCACCAGACTTTAACCATTTTGGCTGACATTTTCCACATGACTTGCCACAGGCAGATGCTGCGGTGGCTCACTTTCCCTTTGTAAAGAAGAAGCCATAAGGCCATTTAGCTCACAGAAGTGTTAGGAACTAGTTTAGTTAATATTGGTTAGGCACTCAGATATTGTAAGGTAAGTAGAAAAGTCCGTGTGGAAATGAAAAAATTTTGTTTTCAGAATGTGGTTTGAATCTATGTGAGGCCTGGGGCTGCACACTGAACCAAATGTTGAAAAATCCTTAGGCAGCAAGCACCATCCATTCTGTGCATGACTGAGTCTGGAGTCTAGAGAAAAAATTAATATGTGATCATGTAATTAGACTGTAGTATAATTAATATATACAAGGGAAGGATAACTTCAAATACAGGCAATCTTAATTCCATTTTTTTCCTGTAGTTAATTTTGCAGCCTTTATTTTCTTTCACTGTAGGTTTTCTCCATGTGATATATGGTATAAAGGAAAGCAGAAGTGCAGTACTATTATTAAATGTTAATGTAGAATCTGCAACAAAGAATGCAATTGTCCATTTACTATTCTATAACAGTTCAGCCATCTTTCAATCAAAGAGAACTTCTCCAGCACTTAACCAAAAAACCCAAAGTCAGAATCTTTCACCTTATCTGCCAGGCTTCTAACTCTTAAGTATATGCTTGAACTTTGAAATTCCTAACACTGTGTGCAGAAGTCATGAATTATTTCTAGTTCACCAGGAAGGACACATCTCTATTGCAAATATAGCTGTTAGGTTATTGCCTTACAACACTGTTACACCTTAACTTGGTTTCAACAGAATTAAAATCTGTAGAGTGCTGGAAATTAGTTGTGTTGTGACTGGACTAGAGGATAATCTTTTAGATTTATTATTAGTTATATTGACCTCCCATCTGAAAGTTCCATCCAAGCTCAGAACTTTATTTCTGATATGACAGTACGATTCAGCTTTCAAGCACCATTCATAGTTTACCTTTCCTAGGATATACTGCAACATATAGCTCATCCCATTGAAAAAGTAGAGTCATGAATATGCCTTTGCAGATAAAATAAGGAAGCACACACATACAGGTATATTCATAGGGAAGTCTGTACCTGTATTGGTATCAAAAATTAGTACATTTTCCTTATCTTCTAGTAGGCTTTTGTTTAATGAAACTGCATTGTGAAATACCCCAGAGCCATGTATTCAGTAAGCAACAAGCACTTGTCGCTTCTCAGTCATTAACTCTCATTTCATGCCTAATTCTCAGGCAGTTTCATGCTTCCCTGTAATTCCTAGAGCTCTGATCCTGCTGTTCATGCCCATGCGCAAGCCTCATTAACATTTCTTTTCAAAGGCTGCTGGGACAAAACCTCTGTGCGGATACTACATAGTGTAAATTTAACAAACAGGCTTGACAGTAAAAGTAAATGTTCCAAAATACCCAAAGTATTGTCATAATGTTGACAGAATATGTACAGCTGTGCTTGGGTAGTGGGGGCAGGGGATCCAATTCTACCTGCTCAGAATTGAAATGCAGAGCATATAAAAAGATGTTTGTTCACGTATACCATTATTACAGACAAAGATAACTCATTAATTTTAAAGATTCCTTTTTTTTCTGATGGCTTTAAATATAAAGATCGCTAAGTACAGGTGCTCTCATTTTCCTGGACACCTTTTTCTCTTCTTACAGGACTGGAAATATGACTCCACTGAAGCTGTAATTTCAGCTTCCATTCCTGGCTAGCTCAGCTCAGAAAGAGAACAATTTGGGGTTTACTTTTCATTAAAGACATCTGTCCTGGTTTAGGCTGGGATAGAGTTAATTTTCTTTCTACTAGCTGGTATATAGTGCTGTGTTTTGGATTTAGGATGAGAATAATGTTGATAACACACTGATGTTTTAGTTGTTGCTAAGCAGTCAAGGAATTTTCAGCTTCACATACTGGCCTGCCAATAAGAAGGCTGGAGGTGCACAAGAAGCTGGGAGGGGACAAAGCTGGGACAGCTGACCCAAACTGACCAAAGGGATATTCCATACCGTATGACATCATGCTCAGTGTATAAACTAGGGGGAGTTAGCCAGGGCATGGCCGCTGCTCAGGGACGGGCTGGGCATCAGTCAGTTGGTGGTGAGCAATTGTTTTTCATTTGCATCCCTTGTCTTTCCTCCATTTTATTTCTCTCTCTTTTTGTTATTTTCCTTTTCATCACTATTATTATTATCATCATCATCATAAATTATTAAACTGTTCTTATCTCAATCCACAAGTGTTCTCACTTTTACTCTTCCGATTCTCTCCCCCATCCCACCATGGGGCGGGAGGTGAGCAAGCGGCTGTGTGGTGCTTAGTTGCCAAGTGGGGCTAAACCATGACAACATTAACACCTCAGAAGTCAACAGCAAATGTCTCATTGAATTCATTTATGCAAGATCAGGTTCTGAATTGGAAAATTCAGCAGATAGATAGACATACATCGGTAACTGAGAGAAGAATCAGACCACTTAGGCAGAAAACTTTGAGGCTCTTATTTCTGTTCCTCTATACTCAAAAGTAAGCACAGTAAGTGGTAATTCAAGTTTCTGGCTGAGAAAGCATTTGTTTAATAGCCTCAAAAATTTTGAAAATGTCCTCTTATAAAAGGTGAAATTTAAGACCTAGATTGTACTATTACAAAAAGAGCAAGAAATAGTCTTAATGATTTTGAAGGGATTTGTTTTCTAACGAGTGAAAACTTTGATAAAAACAAAGAATACTTTTTAAAATTCCAGTTCTTTGTACAATAAATTCAGACAAATATTTTTCACTCAGATTTAAACTTTAACTATATAGAATCCAAGATATATGACTCAACCACAAAGTTAAATAAACGCCATACTGTTCTTTTGACATTGCATTACAGTTAGCGCTGAGAAAACAAATCAGGCTAACTTCTTTGTCTAATTCCATGTTTTTCATATTAGAAATTGTGTATGGCTGGCTAACTTTTTTCTTGAAAGTCAATCCTTTCACAGCAGTGTTTTCAAATATTTATTCTGAGTAGTTAATATATGAGCTATTTTGGTTGTTACCATACACAAAGGTTACCTAGAATGATCCTCCTTCTGCTTCTTCTTCGCAATTTTGCATGAGCTTCCTGAACTACAAACTAAAGAATGGCTGTAACATGTCAAAAAGTGAACTCATTCTTTAAGAACTAAGGTCAGGAAAGTATATTTGCATGTGACGTAACTTTTCATGTTCTTAGTGTCTTTTTGCCTCATGATCCTCATCATTTGCATCATTTGCTTCAGCAGACCTTTGCACTTGTGTTTTGCTGCAGACTATAACGTAATCTTAAGTCAGACCTACAGGATTCTCAGACATAGACATAATCATTGGGAAAATATAACTGATGAGAAGTCTCATAAAAAAATAAAGATAAATATTGATAGAAAAAGTATTGTGATATCTGCCAAGCTGTCGCGCTGTAAAATCAGCATTCTGTAATGCCAACCCAATCAATCAGCCAAATTTTTCTCTAAATGTAATGCAAGCTCTACACTTCACCCAAACCTCCTTGAAAATTCTGGCTAAGCTTATGAAAATGAACATGGTTTTAATTTGGGGCTTGTAACAAAATCTGAACCCAAGTAAGTTTCATATCGTTTAGGAATTTATAAGGAAAAAGTGGAACAGAACTGAACAGGATTCAATTTTTATCTAGACTATAAAAGTAAAAAACTTGGACAATTTCACTTACAGTGGGTGAGATAATCTTTCTTATCATGGTTTGCTATAGAAGAATACCTGACCAAAAAAGAGACCAAGACTGTTCTCAGCCTCATTTAGAATTACAAATGTTTATTGTCATTATTTATTACCATGGAATTACTGAAAAGAACTTAACATGATATGGCCACAGTCTGTGTTAGGAACACAGCCTGTTAGTTCCTGGTGCTGTTGTCCTAGATACATAGTAAGTAATGCACCTCATTGGACACACTCAATTTTTCTAGTGAAACTTACAGTTCTAAATGTGACAGCAACTGATCATCAGGCAAGTATTTAGTAGTTAGAAAGAAACACCTAATTCATGCAATAAAATGTCAGATTATTACTTCTTCATGTCACTGAGACTTTATTTAACAAAGGTTTATTCCTGTTCTCAGCCATATGACTGGATTTGCAATTAAGGTCTTTGTTTAATTTCTTTAAAATATCATTCCTGTTTATACATCTTCTGCAATTCCATTTTTAAATGTAATTGCTTCTAAATCTCAGAGGATATTAACAGCTGCCTGAACTGATATGTTTTAATACTAAGAACTGTGATTTAAACTACTAAAGCAAAAACCGAACAAAGCAAACTAGACACAATTCTAATCAAGTTCTGGCAGCTGATTCTTTTTATTTTCTATCTGTACCACTTATTTTAATGTCTGAGAATCAGCTGTAGGTTTACAGTTCCATAAGGCTACATTGCCTGTCTTTACATGGATGATGTGAAAACTTAAACAAGCCATTCCTGCATTAGAAGCCACCATTCCTTCACCTTTACTTAGGGTGAGGACACTTTCTGTTGACCCATACTGGATTGCATATTCCTGGTCATCTTGCATACTTTTCCAGAGTACTCTTCTGACTGGGGAAGCCATCACTGAGCTTGTAGCTATATCTGTAGACAGCTCTGTTCAATAGGAATTCAAGCAATAAATTTTTCAATGTCTGCTGTTAGTGTAAAGGACACCTCTGTTGTGCAGATACCCTAAAATGGCAGTGGAAGGTTCATTCCTCCTTGAGAAGTCCAATTTTCTGTTTTCTTCACAGGTAGATGGTGGAAATGACAGTCTTTAACTCAGAGAATGCCTACAATGTGTTTCAGAAACTGATGAGAACAATTTCTTTTTACAGAGAAATAGAGAAATTACATCCCCTCCAGATTTTTTTTTCCCATTTTCTTTCTGGCTGAATGAATGTCAGACAGGCAGGAATGGACCCCCTTCATTTCGTGTATGTGCTTATTGTCTCCAGCCACAACATTTCTTAGAGCATAGTTCCTGCTCTATTTGAAGACACCCATGACACGATTTGTAGGAACGTACTAGCATAATCTTCAGAGAATGAATCTTGATACAGGCAAAGATATATCATCAATGCTGCTTTAATAGCAGCATGGTCCAACCAATCTTTTCCATACTTTAGCTACTGAAACTTCTAGATTATGAGGAGCTTTAGCAGTGCACCTCATTACATCCTCCCCTCAGTGCTTTGCACTCAGTAAGCACAAAACTCTGGGGGTTCTATGTCTTATAGAAAGTCCTGATCTTTCTTGATTGATTTTTTTTCCTCCTTCTACTGTTCCATATAAAATACTGTTTGTCTTTCTCATATATATGTATGTGTGTGTGTGTATAACATATGATTGAAATTATTTTAATAGGTGTGTTCTTCAAAGTTTCTAATGAAGTGTTCTGATGCCGGTAACATTTTACCATGCAGTAAGTAATCTCAAAAACATTTTGCAAATTGGTTCCATCTGTTCTACCATGAAGACCTTGCTGGTGTCTGAATGATCAGATGAAAAGGCATTTCTGTGTTTTCTGCCTTAACCAAATTTCCCTAAACAGTAGTTCCACTTTGTCTCTTTCAGAGAGCATCTTATGCTCACTGAGGAACATAACTATGCCAAACAAGAGCTGTATGTAGAGCAGCTCAAAAGAAAGTGGAGACGTAGCAATAAACTGGCTGACCACTCCCTGGTCACAGATTAGAGCAGTCTCAGTTACCCCTAATTATGTGTAGCTGCCTATGGCTTGAATGAGTCATTTCAGCAACCAGGGATCAGCACTGGAGTACTTCACCTGCTGCCCCTTTCCATGTGACAAATCCTCTTTTTCAGATTCAAAAAAAAGCCTAACATAAAATGGTTTCATCATGTCTCTGGCATCCATGAGTTTAGGCAAAGAGTTTGTGCAACAGCTGAGTCACAAGTCCTACTCTTTCTTTTAATACCATTTTTCTTTTTCTTTGCCATTCCTTCTCTTTCCATCTACAGCTACTTTCAGTCTTATATCTCTCCTGTCACTGTCTCTTCACTTGTCATCTAAGTTCTTTTCCATGGCATTGCATTTTTATGCTTCCTGGTCTTTCACAAACGTATTCCACACAGCCCTTGAGAGAGCTGTCTCTTCCAGTTCCATCACGACAATCTGCTCACTTCCTTTCTCCTTGAGTGATGCTTTTCTTCTGCATGATCATTTTCTGATCTACTCCGCCTTACTGCATCCTGACTGTGCTTTCAGAATGAAAATGCATTTTCCTTGTAGTGCTCTTTCTTTTCTTGTTATATTTCCAGGTTGTTCATAGTTTTCTATGCTTGGGGACCTGACTCAGAGATTTACGTCACATACCTGTTGTCCAGCAATCCTTCTAATTATGCCACACTAGGAACTGCATTATGAAGCCTAGACTAATTAACAAAGTTTTGTAAGAAAGATGTGTCTATGTAGGCTAAGTGGAGCTGCTCCAGTGAATTGCACCAGTGAAACTTCCCAGGGTGGAGACACCCTCGCCTCCTCTGCATAAGAACTCAGGCACAAAAGTACAGGACGAATGCTGTAATTCTCAGGTCAATAACATCCTTCATTAGCCACACAGGGATGCATTTAAGACATTCCTGTTTTTCCTTTGATTATGTCTACCCTGGAGACTTTGCCCAGGCCAGCTGTAAAGAAGTTAGCTCAAGAACACAAACAGTCCAGCTGTGAGAGAATGGAGTTACATTTAGACTGATTTTCCCACTTGCTATTCACAGCTACATGGGGTGTTTGCAACCGATGGTGTATTATACCCGAGTGGGTATAAATGCCCAGGTTATATACCCACCTCCCTTTTACATAAATCCATTATTTTCTCCACTGAATTCCACTGAGATGTTGTAGCCAGTCTTCCTCAGGTATGATGAGTTAGAAATGTGATTTAACAGCACTTGCATTAGCAGAGGCTTTGGAAAAGGGAAACAACTAAGAGACAAACTAAGTTTTGCAAAACTGGTGAGATATTTTGTATAATTAGCATGTAATAATGAAAACAGTTCTGAAAACCTACAGTAGCTTATGAAATACTCAATCTAAATTTAGTGCAATTAGTTCACTAGTATTTACGGAATTAATTTTGGGATTATGGTTAGAAAATTCTTATTTCCCAGTATGAATAACATTTTGGGTATAAGAGGAAAATATCTTTTTTTCAAACTCTCTTCCTTTTATAAAAGCAGAAATAATAAGGTTTTCATTTTTCTGAATGATTTATTTGCAAAAAAAATTACCTTCAATGGGATCCTTAGCTTTACATTAAATACCCTAAATAGATCTCAGCATGACAACACATTAAAATGAAACAAAGTGTGGGTAAAAGGGCAAATTAGTAAGTAGTCCAGTGGTTTTGAACATCATTCTGAGTAGAAAAAAAGCCATGAACAACTGACATTCTGCATTTCTGATGATATTCATCAATATCCCCCGTGCCTCATGAGTTGTTATATCTTGAATAGCCAGTGATCCTTTTGGTTTGGACAAAAATCCTGTGCGTTCACCAGAAAAGCTAAGATGCTCTCAACAGTTTAGGTATTTCTTTCTCTGTCTTTTTCCTTTTTTGCCTTCACTCCCAACTCACTTTTCAGGGTATCTTTTTTCTTACAGACTAGTGTAGGATTACTTGGAAAGCTGAGAAAGAAAACACTTCTCCAGTTATCTTCTCTTCTGAGTAATGTAGTGCTAGGAATGATGGCGAAAGCATCATTTACATATAAGACAGCTGACCAAAATGTTGCAGGGTGGGGAAAAAAAGTCTAAATCAAAACAAACCAAAAATTTGTGACAAAGAAAGAAAAAGTCAGAGAAACAGAAAACATTATGAACGCATATAGGTTACCTAAATAGTAAATACATCTTTGATGCATCACTTCACTTCAAACCAGTTGTATTCTTTCCTTTTCTTAACTGCTTTCTTTTTTTGTTTGGAAACTCCTCTTCTGTAAATAGACATTGCTATTTTCTAAGTGCCTTTCAGCCAGAAAACACGCTCCAACCTTCAATCCAGCACACTACTAATTTATTCTGTGGAATCCATCTTACTTCAAGTGTTCTGATTCAGCAAGTACACTTTCACAGCAAGTGAAAAAAACCCAAACATTTTCATTCTCTCCAGCCTTGGCTGGGGTTGTTCACAGAATTAATTTAGCAATAATTTAAGTGCATTTGAGGTCTTCAGACCGAATTCACATTTGTTACAATCTCAAGAGCTGGAGACTGTAAAATTCTTTTCTTTTCCTATACGCTCATGACTTCAGTAGCAAATGTTGTTTCTTCCTGTACTATACAAATCTGCCCTGTTTGAGCAAAGGTTAGTCACTCTGTCCCATATCTATAACCTCTCTCCAAAGCTATAATGCTGATATTACTCCTTCCAATGACATTTTTCCTCCTGAGGCAGTTCCTTCTTCATGAGAGTGGTCAGAGCACTAACATTAGCTTGGAACTTTTTGAAAAAAGATGTCATGGTTTCCAGGATAATTACCCCAGAGTGTACCATAGTGCGTATGTGACTTAGCACCTGATATGGAGTGAAACCACTCAGTTCCTCCACTCTCAGGCTGAGCCATGTGCAATACACCCTGGGTACCAGAGGGATCATTTCTGCAGTCTAATTCAGAGCATTTGCTGGGCATGCAAGAAGACAGACCCCCAAGGCTTCTGGAAATAGAAATTAGACAGAATTGGATGTTGCCATCAGAAAACTTATTGGGTTTCTATCCATACCTGGCATCTGCCAGGTACCATCTTTCCAGGAGCCACTTGTGCTTGTGTGGAGACCAACATTGCACATATAGCCTGTCCACTATTTGGGGAAGCAGCAGGGCTGCTGCTCACATGTAGGTGGACTGTCCTGTGGCCAGCTGGGTCTCACAGGGAGGTAGCAGGAGGGCAAGCTAGGGCATGCGGTGCTTCCCCTACATCTGCAGCAGCTTGAGCAGCCTAACCTGGAGGGCTGGGCATTGCTGATGCAGTGCATGCAATGGTTAGTGTACATCAGCTATAAACGCACGACACAGAGGGAACCACTGGCAATTGTTCAACCAGACTAGGGTACAATTGCCTTTAAAAAAAATACATGGCATTTCAACAGCCAAAGAGCTGCAATATCAGCAACATGAAGGGATACTCGTTTCTATCAGCATCTTGATCGTCTCGTAGAACTGAATATTTCCAGTTTTGCCTCCCCTCTCTCCCCCTTTTCTGACCCACATATCCTTTAATTGTTTGCTTGAGGATCATCTTTTGGCCACATGGCTGCTTGTTTGTTTTCCTTGCCTGACCTCCAGAGGGATCTGTCAGATAGGGATTCTTATCTTCAGCCCATAATCTCTCAAATCTTTCCCAGCTCATGGCACTCTAGTGTACTCCTAGGTTATTGGTTTTATTATTTTTATATGGTTATTTATTAACTTCAGATGAGATTTTAAAAAACAACACTGAAAAAAAGAAGAGAAAAAAAAACTTCATACAAAATTACACACGTATTCTGTTCCATGCAAGTCACAAAAAATCAAATTCTGCCCTATACCATACGCCTATAATAATAAGTTTTAAGTACTTATCAAAGAGAAAGCCACAAATAGCTCTGTATTTCAGAGTTTGACTGTAAATTTCTATTATTGCAAACTACCACTTTTATTCTAAATAAGGATCTTCAGAAAGACCTGAATATGTACCTACAGCCAGTTTAGACTAAATTTTATTTGAGATCATAAATAATGATGACTTTTAGCATTATGATGACTTGGAAATCAGGTCAATATTTAAATATCGGAGGGGAGGTTGTCCCCTATAAGAGGATTCTGCAATTATATGCTCTATCTGGGTTACACTTCCATTTTGCAAGCCAATGTTCTTTCTCAAGAATATTTATGTCTAAATAAGTTAGGCTAAAACTACAACAAACTTTGCCAACTCATTCCCCTTGCAAAGGGGGAAAATACACTCCTGGAAGGCAATCATTTTGGTACTTTAGCATGCCTGGACATAACTATACAGAACAGTGAATAGCTCAACTTTGTTGCTGCATTAGGCTTGCAAAGATAAGCCAAGAACAACAATAAAAATCAAATGTAGATGTTAGTAGATGCTGCTATTGTGATTGTGCAGTTCAAGAAGTCAGAAATATTCCACAGCTTACAAATAGAATTTCATCCTACTTCCACCACTAATAAATAAATAGCTGTTAGTTTGATCAGCAAACCCAGTTATGGGCAAAATACCATAATACAGACATGCTTGCCAAATGCTATTTGGGCACTGACCATAGTTCATGCAATTGTTCTGCCATTTTTTTGTTCAATGAGAACTGACACATAGTTATTGAAAACAAAAAAATATTTGCCAAGCAACAAACAGAATACCGAACAGCAGCATTCCTCTTTGGCACCCAAGGACAGTCAAACACAGCCCTAAAGAACTTTGTATCTCTCTCAGACTGTACTGAAATATGGGTATAGTTTGTCATCTGCCCTTTTTTAGAACATTTGCACAGGCCCTTGACTTGTGTCAACGGATGAGGGTACTAGAGAATGTGCGGTTCCTACGGAGCATCTTTTGAAGCTGGGTTTCCAAACGAAACTTCCAAGAACTCCAGACACTCTTGTAGGGAAATAGAGCTAATGAATTAGCTTATTTTTGCATTGTATTAACTATAAATGTGAAAAGATGACAGGAGCAACACACTGCAATGTCATGGTAATGATACATGTGTATATGGAAAGATATAGTAAGTTCAGCTTTGTTGGGCTCATCACTTTTCATTCCTTTAAGAATGGGTGATGAAAATGAGAAAAAAGGATTGGAGTAGCTTGTTCCAGTAAAGCAATTCTCTACTGCATAAAACCATATTCACTAAGGTTTAAGAACCCTTACATCTCTTTAATAAATAAGCCAATGATGTATATAATGGTACAGTAATAAAAATGCTAATTATTTAATATTGGGAAATAATAGATCTGCTTGCAGTAGCCCCATGTTAATTAGTAAGCTGCTTTTTTTTTTCCAATGCAGTTTTATTTTCATGAATAATACTATGCTGTTTCAACAGAGAACGCTTCCTCTTCTGGATTTCACAACTCTCCAGGGCACACTAGAGAGTGAATCAGTTATGCCCAATATCCAAATATTAAGCAAACAGGAGACTCATTGAAGTTATTTTGGTACCTTCCCTTTGATTTGCACGGAATAATTTCAGCAAAATATCCTATAGGAAGAGTGCAAAACTTTTCTGCACATTATGTGCTAAATTAGACTTGCTTAGGGAAAACATACATGTCATGCTCAGTATTACTCTGGGGTATTAATTTTATTTGGGAAACTATGTAAAAGATTTTATGATTAAAAACATCCAAAGAAAAGAAAGGAAAATCATTATAGCATTTGGTATAGGTTTTGATTACTCATTAGTAAAGCTTTATAATACCTCTGTGATGTAGATATTTTTGCCAACACATATATACCTTGTGGGTAAACTGAAGATAAAAAAAATTTACCTAAGTTATACTACTAGTGTTGAAGCTGTCTTTATTTCCCTTCCAGTAACCTAAGCAATGGGGTCCTTCATAGTGTAAACACAGCCTCTAAATTCCTGCACACTTTTGGGAAACTCTCTCCTAAGTTGTAAGAGATGTTGAAAATTATTACCTCTACATTAATATCCTGGATTGCACACTAACATTTTTCTGGTCAGTCCCTCATAAACATAAAGCAAAAATCCAACCATATTAAATTTCAGTACTTAATGCAGTATACATTTTTGAATTTTGCATTCTGTCTTCACTTTTTTTCTTTGAGATGGTGCAGAACAGTTGCAAACTCTTTTTCTCTACTATCTGTTTGACTTGGAGAGGGGAGGGACAGAAAGAGGAGATGTTGGTTGAAACAGAGGAACATTTAAGAATGTAAGGAAGATCTTTAAACAGAGCTATGGCATACTGCTGTAATAAGTCTCTCAATGGTAGACAAATTTGCTTGTTTCACTGTAATCTCGCTGACCTTGAAAGACCAACTACATGATCTTTTCTATTGTGTAGATTCTGTCCCATTGTGTGATCTGAATAAAAGCAGCCTTTAAAAATGTAATGTCATGGTGCTATTCTCAAATGATAAATTGTAGTGTCAATTATAATTTACTCATAGAGAGAAAAGATAATATAATTTCAAAAGAATATTACAGGGAAATCTTCCGTAACAATCAAGGAAAATATATATGTTATGGGTGACTGCTGGTGGTATTATTGTTATTAAAATTATTATGCTTATTATTAAGATTGCCAGACACTATCTATTATAATACAGGTTTTTTTAATCTGGCAAACTTTTACTGAAAGGGCTAAAATTTGTCATACTAGATATCTGCTTCAGTCCAAATGATAAGCACAGCCTGAGCCACATGATCCAACTGTATCAGTGAATAAGGATAATGAAAAATATTTTTTTCAAGTTATGCTCATTGGGAAAGTGAAATGTATTAGTATGACTGTCAGTGAAGGGTAGTTCTGCCATGAGGGAAGATTCACTGGATGAGGAGACTGAAAACTGATGCAGGGAAAGGGAGCTGCAGTGAGTTACCTCGACTTGATGTTGCACAGGATCCCAGAGAACATTTAACAGGGACAAGAGAAAAGACATAGGGCAGAGCACAAGGAAGGAAACTACCCAGCAAGTAATAGAGAGAGTCTATGTGACTGGGAACAGTGGTGTGGAGAGTATGGGAACAAGGAGAAACAAGCTGAACTAGAAGCTGGGGGCAATGGACTGGAGGTTGGCCGGGCAAGGAGCCCAGAGGAAGAGCTGGGAAAGAGCTGGACCCAGTTAGGGTTGTTTCTAAGTCTTCTAATTTTTCTGCCATCAGCAGATAAAATCCAAAGACAAAGTCACTCATCCTTCTACAGAGCAGCTCTGTGGAAAGTGCTGGAGTGCATTACTGCTTGTTGACTGTGATGCCAGTATTCAATTAAGTAGCATTCCCTTTTTTCAGTTTATTTAAATAAAAAAGGGGGGGAGGGCAGATTTCACAGAGTTTCTTTCCCTTCCTTGACACTCACTTAGGTAGGGTGTCCTTCATTCACATATTATGGTCCTTTGTATTCTTGTTCTTTTATTCAGCATTCATGAATGCCATGGCATCCACAGCTCCCAAACTGTGCTTCTTGTCAGTAAAGCAAACTAATTTCCCCCCTTGCCCCAAAGAAGTCTGATAAGCTCCATGCATGAATAGAAGCAGAAGTAAAGAAATTAAAAAAATTAGGGCGAAAGAAAGCAGGTTGCCTAATATGAGAGGCAGAAAGGTTGGAGTCAGCGAGGGTCAGACGGGGACTCAGAGTGGCTCAGAAGAGCAGAGAAATCACGAAGAAGTTGAAAGGCCAGAGCATCAAAGGAAAAGTGAGGCAAAAGAATGACCACAGTTATGTGCATGAGTCATCAGAAATGGCATTTGACAGTCCATGCTCAGCATTGCCAGAAGGTATATTGGTAAAAGAATGACATCATTGTGCTACTTTCTAAATCTGGTAACATGAAGATATAAACACCTCCTTACGTCCCATTAAAATCAATGGCATTAAAGAAGGATTAATTACATGAAAGGAAGAGATTTACTAAGGTGTCTTCATGCCTAGCTATAACTAAATAGGTGTTTTACTGTGCTAGACAACTTTGAGTATCTTAGCCTACATGCTCTGTTTCCAAAGCAGGGAGAATCAAGGACAATCTGCAGCCTTTAGAATAGATATTTTAATTGTATTTTCACATTTTCAAGCCCAAAGGCCAATCATACAAATATTTGTGGCATTTCAACTGACTAGATATTTTAAAATGAAATGATTCACACAATGGAAATGTAAACGATTTACACAAAAGCCTTCAAACAGTTCCTTTAGAAACATTATAGCCTATTGTACAGAAGCTACCTTTTTCAAAGTGAAATTTTAACACAATGACTTTCAGCAGCTGCTCTCAAGCCTCTGTGGTGCATTGTATGAACTCTGCCTGCGGTACTTCATGCCTCATCTCCTCTAACTTGACATTGCACATATTTGATGAATAATGGGTGAAAACATATCATCATTAAAAATGTTTACCGTTCTATTCTAATGGGAATAGCAATAAAAGAGTAAGGGCAAAAATACGTCAATTTACACAAAAAGCAGCACAAGTGCACCCTTCAGAGAGGCCTCACAAGGAACTATGAAAATCATGCTGTTGAGAAACTATTTGGCTTCTTTCAGATTTTCTTACTGTTTCTTCCTTTTTTTCATGTTGTGGATGTTTGCATGAAAACAAGAGGTCAAGTTCTGCTCTCAAATCAGCATAAATTTGAAATTCAGCAGTTACTGTAAACAAATAGCAGTGTAAGCAAGTGAAATCCACACTGGCTTTCTGAGTACGGTTTATGGCCAATGACCTAGATGTTGGACCAAATTTTTACCCAAACTGTGTTGCACTCAGACCTCTGCAATTATTCTACTTCGGCCTGATTTTTAAAGGAAAATCTCTCCATTTTTTCCTTTTCCTTTTTCTTCTTTTTTTTCACTTAGGATCTAGAGGATGCCTCATTGCTTAATTGATGAACAGCGATGGTTGTGCCTAGACGTGTAGAAAATGTGTGCTGGTGCCTCTTTTCACTGAAATATTTTGTCTGACAGCGCACAAGTCAGCTAATGTACTTGTGCCTTAGTTTCCTCACCTCGGTATGAACGCAGACTAGCTTTAACAAAAGTTTTGAGGACCACTTAGTGATACGTGAAAAGCACTTTGATTGGAAGGGGCTACTGAATTGCAGAGTATCATTATTGGAGCAACAGCAGAATAGGTTCAATCATTTTTTATCCAAAGCATCAGAGTAAACAATACAAGTTGGAACAATGTGCCGTTTCCAGAATGTGGTTTTAAAGAATGTGTTATGAGAGGATGATGTTGTTGCTATGGTTACAGATCCATCTAAAGAAGTGAATGCACTAAATACTATTATGAAAATTAAGTAAATATTAAGCAACAGTTTAAAAAACAGGTGTGTAGGAGTCAATGTTTTTATTTTTGTCATTTTAATTACTCTTAATATTTGCAAAAGCGGTGGGCTGAAAGAGCTATCCAGAAAAGGGTATGATGCCTGGTTAATGCTTGGAAGGCAGATCTCTAGGGAGCATCTAGATGTTGACAGCCACTTTGTGGACATCCAGTACTCTTCACCACTTCTCTCCATTGTCCCCTAATATGCAAGAGAAAATGATGCTATAGGAAGAAATGTGAATACAATCTCCTTCAATAACAATCGTTGTATAAAACTCAGGATCTCACATGGCAGGTGACAAAAAGCTTGCTCTTTACAACTTACAAATGAGGATAAGAAACTCTGCAAGCTCGTATAGTCACGGAAATTGTGGTGTGGGTGGTATTAAATTATCTACTTGACCGTGGTAGCGCTTGTAGCCCTTAGTCAGTATAGCAAGACCACATGATATCCTAAGGGGCTTCTATGCTGTTAAGCGAGCTCCCTAGCCTTGTTTGCTGGCTATTCATAGTGCAGGTATGCCAGGGCCTTTCCAGGCTCCTTTCTAAACGAGTAAACATGTTTCCTCCAGGAGGAAACCAAGGCACACTTAGCACAGTAGTTTGTTTCAAGGTTCAGAAGGCAGGCAGAAATAGATGGTGCCAAAATGGGCTCCTTCAGCCTGGGACAGACTTCTGACATGATACCAGCAGGCCCTGTGTCTGCAAAGACAAGCACATACCCTCAGGACAGGCTGCAGGGCAAGCAACGCTTTTGGCATCGTGCTCTGGAGACACTGCTCTGGTAGGCTGCAGTACGGATTTCACATTTTTTTCAGATTATCTCACTTTATTATCACTTTGAAAACACAGAATATTCTAGTTCTGTCTCAGGGCCGCAGAGCCAGGAATTGCTTCTTGAGGCAGATGAGTTTAGTAATGTAGATGTAGCCAGACATACTTTGCACTTGTCTTGAACACCATCATGAATGTATTCCCTTCTATCTATACCAAAATTTCAGGAAAAGATGGAGCTATTGATTATTAGTGAACCTTGAATGTTTAGTATGAGTGTTCACTTTCTGTAATCGTAAAAGGGACATGCAGTTTATAATGCATACATTCAAATACATGACAGGTGGTTGTCTGTCAGAAACTTACACGTTCTCTAAGAGTTTGTACCTAAAAGAGTTGAGCTTTGGGAGAGACTCGGCATATGGTAGTTAAAGAAAAGCTGTTTTTAAAATTGTACTGCCACTATATCTAAATATAATCCTAAAAAGAGAAAGAAAAAAAAATGAAAAACCAGAACTGCAATTATGCTTACCAACCTACTTCATTTATCAAAGCACATTATAAAATGAGCAGAAAATTTAACTCAGGGAACCTGTACCACTTTCGATTATCAACCCTATAAATTACACAACCAGTGAATTGCAATGAGATCAAAGACTCTAAACCATTTGTTTTTCTTACACATGAGTCAGTGGCTACTGGGCACACTGATTACTCACCAATATTGAATAACTAGGACAATATTGAACTCTATGCATGTGGCACCGCCGACAATGGCAGAGAAATGAACCAGTGGATACTCTGGAGGTCTGTTCTGCAACAGAAGGCTGGTGTACAGATAAGCAAATGTCTTATGAATGTGCTAATGAGTTTGCCTTCTAACCCCATCAACTAAAAACACTGGGGCTAATTTATTTTTCTTTGTCTCTTTAGAATATGTATCATCTCTGTAAATTGAAATGCAGTCTCTCGAGTGTATTAAGAACAATTTCTAATTTCTAATCTATTCAAGGCATCCTCCAAAATCTGGATTATACCAGTATCGGGTGCCCTATATTATTTTACTATATATTTCTTACGGACTATTCAACTTCATGCTTTCATCACCTATCTGAACAGAGAGGGTAGATGATTTGACAATATTTATGAAATTAATTTCATAGAAGTTTTCAGAGAAATTATAGAAAATACTGCCTTTAGTTATGAGGCTGACCCAAGCCTATTAGTCTTCCTGTTTTCTTCCAATAGCTTTTACTCTGGACTTAATTGTACAGTTCTGCTTTCTGAAGTAGTTTTTTCAAATACTCTCCTGAATAACTTCTATATACACAGTGGGAAGGGAGGCAGGGAGAAGGGAAGGATAAAAAAGGCCATGTAAAGACCTTTTCTCTCCTGTTCCCCTGAAGTGTTTTGACACATACTTCACATGCTAAATAATTTGTAAATTATTCCAGCAACAGTGGCGGTGCTTCTTCCTCTGCAGGAATGGAGATGGGCATTGTAGGGCGTAAGGGCTCTGCACCAGCCAGCTCCACTGAATCAGCTGTCAGGCTTTCAGCTGGTACCAACTCAGCAGATGAATCCTTCTCCTCCTCTTGGTAATAAGGACAGCAACTGAGAAATCACAAGTCCATCCCTAGGCTTGTCAGCAACTGTGCATCATTCCCAATTTATGGTGTACTATAAATTGACAAGCTAGCCTTGTGTTTTCACCTCAGACTTTAATCTTGTTTCTTTTTATGTATTTGCTTTTACACATAAAGATGGAGGTTTTGCTAGTCACACAGCCAGTCTGAGTGAAAAGCTGCATGTGCTAAACTAAGATTTTTACTATGGAGAATTTTAAAGCAAAGAGTAGGCAAGAAGAGGCAGTTCAACTTAATTAATGTCAGAGTTTGTACAATCCACTGGATGTGTAAAGCACTATATAATTTCTAGGTATTACTAGTAGTCTTGAGTGAGTAATTCATGTTGAATTATCTGTTTGCCAAATGTCATCTCTCTGTTTGTGAACTGTCATTGAAAGAGCATGATTTTTTTTCCCCAGATTTGATCAAAACTCCTCTCTGAATAGCTTCTGTCAGTAATTCTTAGCCTGCTGCTTATTCATGAACAATTCATTGTAAGTGTCTGATAGTTGCAATTTGAGCTGTTTTGACTGCCCAGTTAGGTATTTGATATATTTCCTTTCAGACATCTGATGACTGTAACTTTGAACTCTGTAGCGTGTAGATACTCATCCAAGCCAGTATTAAATTTGCTTTCCATGAGTACCGGCTAATATCTGCCTTAATATGAAATGTAGCCCTGTTTTAACATTTGTCTTGTGGTAGTGACGGAAAGTCAATCAATTTGAGAATATGTTATTTTGAGAATGATATAGATATTGAGTAAATGATAGTCCCTGTTTGAAATTATTTACTGTATAGAAGAAAGGACTGATCTGTTTAACATTCTTGTCTGTAGGAGAATAAATAGAGTCCCAGTAAGGTGATCTGAAATTGGAAATGAAAGTGAAATGTTTTTGCAAGAAAGCATCCAGACCTATTTATCAAATAGCTACAGATTGCTATATTTCAGCAAAATGTCTGTACATATAAAATACACCCTAGCACATTATGCTAATTGGACAAAAACACATGGAAATATATTTAACATTTTCTGAAAGGAGGGGAAATTAAGATGTAAATCTGGAATGCCAAAGGGATATGCGCTAATTTCTAGAGCATTTGCCTAATCGCATCTCAATGCTGCTCCACGCTGAGAGTGCACCCAAGGTTGTATCAACTACTATGTCTGAAAAGCAAAAGTAGTTGAAAACTGTGAACAAGTATAATTTTAAAAATTATTTAATCTCTGAAGTCCCTAAAAATCCAAAGGTAACATCTCTGTGAAGATCACATTTATTATTAAAGTAAGGGTTTTCTTTAAGAAAATAAAATTGTATAACACTTTGCTACTTGCTGATGTCTAAGCAGCTAACAGACAAGGATATTATGAGAGATACAAAAGAACTGGATGCACTAAGTCCCCCTCACTCCAATTAAACTACAGTTGGTGTAATTAAAAAAAAAAATCAGAAATTCTCTGCAGGAGAGGAATTCCTTTTCAAGGAAAAGAAACAATGTTAAAGTGAGGGTTAAAATTACTTTGTCAATATATTACAGCATGCCTTTGGAACAGAACAGTCCCATCAGTCTCAGTGTAGTTGGGGTTGTTTCTACCTAATGTTTTTCAAAACAGTGCACATTCTTCATTCTTTTTAATTAATCACTCCCTTTTAATCTGAATAATTTCATTTTTCCATTTCTTGAATTTGAAGTAACAGAGCATTTTGGAAAATCGGTGTGCTTACCTGATGTCGGAAAAGAATACCTTCTGCCCACACAGAAGGTGCCAGGGAAGGTGGAGAGAATAACCTGTTATAATTCATCCCTGATGTTATCATGCATCATCTCTACTAAGTATACAAATACTCTGTTCACTGCAGTTCTTTGTACAAAAGAGGCACAGAAGGCAGAAAACCTCTTACTGTATATGACCATGGAAAAAACAGATGCTAATATCGGGAACAAGGAAAAAGCTACTGCTTTTATTTTACCAAGAAAGATTATTTGCAAGAGCAGCCTTTTGAATGGAAGAACTGGAAGGACTTTGTGTGATGGCAGAACTTTTGGATTGTGGAGTAACTCCACGTTTCTGAGTACAGTTTACTCACAGGCAATGGAATTTCAAGATTTCTGGAGTATTTGTGCACCTAAAAAGGAGATAGACAGGACTGATATGAATTCTAGCTACTTGGACCTGATCTTGCACTCTTGGAAATGAGTGGTAAAACATATACTGACTTCAGCAGAAATACAACCAGGAGCCATTGAAAACACATATTGATCCATATTCTACCCTGCTGGATGGCTCATTTTATTCGTATTGAATAAGAATGTAAAGAAGGCATTTATAAGTATTATGCCATCTGCTTAGAAGAATGAATAGATTTTTCATTTTAAAAATCCATTTCTCTTAAGTACCTGGAGTTTCAAGAAAATGAAATAATATAAAATACCAAACTAAAAGAGTTCATGGCCTTATTCTGTCATGATTTATATCCAGTGCGTATTACTTGACTTTAGCGGGGTTGCCCAGACATATGTTAGGATAATTACAGGGGAAAGAATCTAATTGTAGTGTACAGTGCTGGTTTAAGCTGACAGATAACAGGTTGTTATGTATAAAACATGTGCATACACAGAGTAACAACATGTTAAATATCTCATTACATCTTGATAGATAGATAGTGTTGGGAGGATGTAAATTAGAGTACCAATTATTCTGTTGCAGTGATAATGAAGCATTAGCGTCTTTATTCACATGCATCTATATTTGTGCAGCTAACAATGACTCTCCTTAGGGAAGCAGATTGTATGGCTTGATGCTGACCTCCAAGCTATTGCTTCCACTTTTAAAATGTTGTGTGTTAAAGATGCACATGTGTGGGAGGGAGGACACTAGTGACAGTGTAAGAAAACAGAACAGAACAGTATAAGCAGTATATTTTAGACTGCTTTGTTATATAAGAAATCTAGGGAAGAGAGGACTTGAGGTAAAGGAAAAGACGCTATGGGAAATGACATACAGAACAGTGTTTCAGACAGGAGAAATACCATAGAGAGCCAGGAAATTGTCATCATATGTAACATCAGTCTCAAACACTGATTCACTGCTCTCTTTAAAAAGGTTTCCTTATGCATCTGTATTCCACAGTTATTTGTCAGTCTAAGAAATACAAGAACAAAGATGAAATGTCAGCAAATATATCAAGCTCCTGCCTTCTTCTGTATGTTGTGCTTTCACAAACTGCCAATCCAATCTACCAGTTTTCCAGCTTGAAAGATGTAGCTTATTTCAGATCTTGTAGGAGCAGATATTGCCAGTAGCAGTGAAGGGCTTGTATTATGGCAAAAGCATGTTCAGGTTAGAGAGAAGGACCAGATTCACCCTTTCTAAAATTTTCTTTGGAAGTTGGATGGCTGTCTTCCACAATTTTTAAAACTTTTTTTTTAACCTCTTATCTAAATAATTATTAAATCATGCCAATTAATTCCCCTGCATATCATAATAAATAGCTCAGACAACATTTTGAAACAGCAGAGAATGCTTCATGCCCTCAGAGACGTCAGGAGACACAGTCTCACAGGCAACGAAGCCTAGTGAAAGCTGGAAAGTATCTGGAGGAGTGCAACAGTCATCTACTGGATTTACGTCACGAATGACAGAGGCCTGGAAGAGAGAAGAAGGACACAAGAAGAAAGATTAGCAGAGGAATCTCAAGGAGAAAAAGGAACTTTTTTCAACAAAACTAACTGAAATAGTGGAGAAAGAGCATACGCTGTCCACCTAGGTCAGAGAGCCAGACAGGCCAAGGGAAGGGGCCACCCGGAGCCCAGTGACATTCAGCAGGGCCGAAGGCAGAGCCCTGCCCCGGGGAGGATGAGCCCCGGCAGCCACAGGGCTGGGGCCTGCCTGCCTGGGGAGCAGCTCTGCCGAAAGGGGCCGGGTGGGCAGCGAGCTGGGCACCAGCCAGCAGTGCCCCGGCAGCAGAGACGGCCAGCGGCCTCCCGGGCCGCACCAACGGGGACACGGCCAGTAGCTCGCAGGAAGGGAGGGATCATCTCCTCTGCTCAGCACTTGTTAGGCCATATCTGGAAGACTGCGCGCAGTTTTGTTGCCTCCCAACACAAGAAAGACATTGATAAACAGTCACAAGTTTAAGAGAGGGCCACCAAGATGGTCAGGGGCTGGAGCATCTGCCCTGTGAGGAGAGGCTGAGAGCCTGGAGAAGAGATGGCTTCAGGGATTCTAACAGTTGTAGCTGTACACTCTCCATCTTTGGGGGTAGTTGAAATGCAGTGGGACTCAAAACTCAACTCTGAGCAGCTGGTGTGATCCAAAAGCTGACCCTGCTTTGAGCAGGAGGTTGGACAAGATGACCTCCTGGGGTCTCTTCCAACACGAACTATCCTTTAATCCTTTGACTTATATATCTCCCATTTGGATAATATTTGAGAAATTCTTATTTTTAAGACTTTTTAAACATCTCTGCATAATTTGCCCTGCACCTGGAAAACTACGTCAGAGATAATGCAATTCTTCTGACTGAACTTACGCTACATATCTAACTTTTGGGTACTGTACGCTAATTGCCAGCACTCTCTCCTTATGCTGGGCACATTTCAGGGGATACCATATGCCACAGATTGTTCTGAACAGGATTTTGGATGTGATCATCCTGTTTTGGGCAGAAGAAAGCTTGGGCATGTCAATGCAAATTGGCCACTTCACCAGATGAGGGGCCAGGCAGTGGACTCTGGCCTCTGTTACAAACCAGAACAGACTTAGCTTATTAGAGCCTCACAACGGGATCCCTGAAGCATCTCCTCTAGTAAAATTTGCTTCTCTAAGTAATATAGAAATAGAATTCATATCTAAGTTATACTAAGTTGCACAAGTTCAAGGACCTACAAACAACTTGCTGCAGCACCTCTGTTCTCTGAACATGAAGTTTCTGTGGGAATAGATTTCCATTCCAGACAGACTTTGTGTGTCTCCTCTGAATTCAGTCACCTCTCATCTTACCCACTGTTCATAGAACATTGGGAGTCTAGCTTACTACTTGGCCATAATTCTGTGCAGGAAATAAAAATATTTCAAGTCCAGCTGCAATACATGCTGAGGGCCTTTCTGAAGGATGAAATCTGATACAGTATTGTGGAATCCATCATCACATAGAACAAAGAGAGGTAGGAGATAATTCTCAGATATGTGGTGAATTCTAACCTTGATAAGGAAGCCAACACCTTGAAAGACTCTCTAGGATATGCTGAGAATTTCAACAAAACTAAGGCAATAACAGGGATTTCAAGGAAAGTAGGACATTCAAATTCCTGCCTTGCTTTTTCATTTCTTTTGGAAATCAGACCTAAAGAGTATATCAATCAGGTATTAAAGAGATGAGGACTGGGAAAGGAGACATACATCCTGGATGTTTCAACCACTTTTTTAATTTAAATACTATTTTAAAAATAAAAATATTCAATGTTTAAAATATCTCCAGCAATATGCAGAAATTACACCATAAAATGATAGTAATAAAATTTGACACCAATTGGTGTCTCAGAGTTCTTGTATGACATTCAAAGAGGGAGGGTTATAATAAACAGCAAGGTACAAGGGAGTATAATATTAGAGATACATTGCACATTTGCTCCCTTAAACCTGTTTTTTTAATATTGTTTAACATCATTTTATCTACAATTATGAAGTGGGAGACTTCAAAGAGATGAGTGTATTACAGTGGATTTGTCTGCTCTTCCTTGGTTATTAAAATAAATAAAATAAGGGAAATCATAGACAGATCATTAAATGCAATAACAAAGCAATGGAAAAGATAAAGGGGAAGAATCTGTTTCATGCAGGATTTATATTTAGTGCTGAACAGTACGGGTTTTTCCCCTGTAGTTCTGCAGATCAGGTCACTGGAGGAGGAAAGGATTATAGGAACATTTGCAGTGGGATACAGTATTATTTAGGTTTGAAACTGATGAATTGTGAAACATTGATGAAAATGGAGAGTGCTACAAATCACTGCTGTTGAACCCTTTTTGATCATAGTGAGAAGTTGACAACTGAAAAGAAACTAGCTACTTTCTAGAAATATATTGCTACAGTTTGGCTTGAAAGCTCTTTTTGTGAGTCACTCCATCTGTTCCGTAAATAGTCATTATTAGAATGGCTTGAATCAACATTGTTGATTCTGACAACCCTGAATTTTGTGAAAGTCCATATTTGAAATCAAAACTTCTCTGCCACTTGGGGTCGTTTCAAATAATAAATATATAAAGATTTCTTCATCTGTTAATGTTTTACAAATTCAGTCTTAAATTAATTAAATGCTAGCATGATCTTATGAAATGCACAGAAATGAATCTACTGTGGAGTAAAACAAACCACTCAATATTATATGTTTTATTTCAGAGTAGGTTACTCCAAAGTAGTTCCATCTCTGGTTAGGAAAAAAAACAGAAAAAAAAATTCTTAAATATTTAATCCCTAATCAGTCTATCCCAAGAAAAGCCTTCTCACAATCTGCATAGCTAGGCATGGCCTACAAATGAAGAATATATTCATTTTAAATACCCCAATGCCTAGATTAAGATAAGGTCATGCAAAAAAATTTGGATTTCTGCTCAGAATCCCAACTCCAAAAGAATGTAAGCAGAAATAAGTCAGGCAGGAGGGGCAGAGAGACTATCTGAAGGATCTGCTTGTTGCTCTCCAGCTCAGGCCACTCCATCTCCCAGAAGCAGTTGCCATCTTTTTCAAAAAAAAATTAGGGAAGGTTGATTAGTGGGTCTCTAGAATATATAGTATGAGGGCCTGTGTGGGTCTTCCATGTGCCCACAGCATCTCCGAGCTTTCCAGGAGAAACTGGAGACAGTAGTCTTGGTGCAAACATCCTCAAACCCTCCTTTGCTAGCCTCTGTCTTCTTGGCCAGTCTCCAAGAGGGTCCAACTGCTTCTGCACCTCCTCGCGTGTGTCTGTGAAGGTAACATAGCAAAGAAAAAGAACCGGCCCTGTATAATGTCTGAAGATATACATGTACACTGAACTGTTGCCTGTAGCCATCCTTCCTACAGCAAAGGTTACAGCTGTGTTTGCATGTTGCTGGCAACAATGCTCTTCCTTGCAGACCATATTGCAGGAAGGCTGCCTCCAGGAGATGTGGACAGGAGGGCGCCCATCTGGGCCCACAGGACAAAGGAGGGTGTTGGGTACTGGGTGCATGTGTAGCCTTGTGTCAGTTGCCAGAGCCAGGCTTCCTGAAGGAGGTGTATCCACTGGGACGTGTGTTTGCTATTAGTCTATATAGTGAGAGGGCAGTGTCCTCTCCGGGACACTGGTTCCTCTGCACATAACATCCTCAGCGCTGCTGTTTTCTTGGCTCAAGTTGCCATATGAGACTGTCAGCCAAGACAACACGTCACCCTTCCCCAAGGCAGAGAGGTTGGTATGAAGATGAACAGTTAGGAAGCATGTTTACCACTGTATGTGGTGACAATTAGATGCTGACCCAACTAGCAAAAGCAAGATGCAAGCAAGAAGTAATACTGTTTACCATATGATCAGTACATTGAAGCTAATATATTTTAAAAAGAAGTTTCTAAAAGGCCATCACTGTTCAATTATTATGTACATTAAAAGTTGGCATGTATTTTTAACTTTATTTTGATTAATGACAATGTGTATTTGGTAAAATTGTCTTTCATCTGCTCATTGACTACATAGATTTTACAAGGAGCTTCTGGATCTACTACATCTATTAACATCTTCAGTAATGCAAACATCCAGCTTTTTGCGGTCATACTGGTGAATTAAATGTTAATAGGACTGATATTGCCAAAGATATCAAAAAGAAAATATATGTGGAACTCAGAAGTGATCACGTCTGTTTAAAATAGCACGTCTTCAATGCGATATTTGGACAAATTGGAAACTGTGATTAATCTATTTACATTTTAGAAGTTTTCTAGTCTAAAAGAGCTTTTGAAATACCCTACGTAATTACCCTAATGATTTATTAATGGATAAGAACAAGGCTTAGAAGAGAAGGTGATACCTTTATACACACTGATATAGTTGGATATACCAGCTCTGAGGGACCCAAGTTCTTATTCAGAAGCCAATGATCTCAACCTAAGTACAGTTTGAGAACTGTTGCTGTGAGTTAAAATGCCTCTATTAGTCAGACTGGGGCTTGAGCCTAACTTGAGAGAAAAAGGCGGTTGCAATATAAGGAGCAAGAGGAAATGTTAGAAGGGAACAGCTGAGAAGGTTGATAACTCCAGTAAGTCAGAAGGATGGGCAGGTAATTATTGGTGATGAGACACAGAGGATTTAGCAGGAGGTGAGGACCATATGTGCCATCAGACTTATAACACTACAGAATCCATGATTTTTGAACCAGGCACCTCTTCCTTTCTTAGTAAATGAGATTTCCTAATGTACTCATTGATAGATAATAATCATGAGCAGCACAAATACTTTATATATCCTAATTTCCTTGCTTTCTTAATATTTTCTATGATATCATACAGATAGAGATTAGAAGTAGAGATGAATAGACAGATACAGACATAGACCTATAATCCCTACCTATCTAGGTATAGCATATTATCTGTAGTAGCCACGCTACATGAAAAAAAAAAAAAGCTTTGCCAGTGTGACCTTTCAAAGGCTTTGAGTTTCTTTTTGTAACTAAATTGCCTACAATTTATTTCTATAAGCTTCTGCAGAAAAATACTCAGCTTTCTATCAGACTGAACCTTCACTTGGTCTGAGATACTGCAGATTTTCAAAGTTTATAAAACAACTGGTAAGCAAACCATTCTAACCTTCCTTTTTTTTACAGTAATTTGCCTTGCAACTTCAAGGTTTTTCATCAAGTAGCAGAGACATTGTCTAAACTGAGGTACTATAGAGGTACCTCCTGGACAGAAAATACAAGTGCTTATCATTAGAAATATTGCTAGAGAAAAGGAGAAGGAACGTCTTGTTAGAAGACAATAGTCACAAACAATGCATACCGGTCCATAAAAGCAAAGATGGGAGTGACCTTAAGAATGTAGTGACAGAAGGAAAGGTGGCCGTTCACAGGGGTAATGGTGTTTGCCTCAGAGCACCAAGAGGTCCACTGCTCACAATTTGAAATGGGCGATACATTAAGAATGTTTCTAAAAACTGTTATATGATTCTGCCAACATCCAGACATGAATTTGAATTCTGTTTAGTTTAATAAATAAGCTCCTGAGTCACGGTGGTGGATACTGAGAGAATATTCTGGAGGTATAAACTGTATATTCACAATGTCTTTACATGTTCTCCAGGCACCTACTAGTAGCTGTGGTCAGACAGCGTAGCCCCTTGCTGAGAGCTGTTGTGGCTCTCCGTACCATCCTAGGTACTTGTCTGACTGATTGACTTTGCAGGTTGAGTTGATAAAGGACGCAGACTAAGAGGGTGAGAGGTTAATAGATGTACATGGGAATGGATTTTTTAACTAAGAAAAGTATAGTGTTGGTTTCCAAATATGGTGACTCTTTGTATAGCCATTACGGAGCCCCCTGATTTATACAAAGTTTCTGACAGATGAAACAACTACAGCATTGTTAGTTCAGGACTTGCTGTGCTATGTGAACCGCATCACAGAATCACTTGTTAAGGAGGTGAAGGAGCTGTTATTATGTTAACCAGTATTATTGAGCAATCTAATACTAATTAAAATTGTTTGTTATTGTTTCACAGTATTAAATTTTAATTAGAGTGCACAGATCTCTCTCTTGACTACTGTAAAGTTAAATAACTAAATAATAATGTTCTAATTCCAAATATTAGCTGCCATCTCACTGTATTTTCAATAACTTCAGCAAGCTTTGAAACACACTGTAGAATGATACCAAAAAAAACCCTATAATGAAATATAAAGATAATAGTCATTATGTTAGAGTGAATTCCTCTCTTCTGTTCTTTGCATTTTAAGCTTGATTTTGTAATCTATCATGTTCAATTATTTCTGAGTTCCTAATCAGGGTTACCTATGTCCTGTGATGTATTGAATCACCCAGGAAATTGTATGTTGTTTAACAATTAACCAAACTCTTTTCTACTTCTGGCAATAAACATTTAAGACTTCTGAACTGATATTTGCCTCTGAGCTTTTAAAAATGTAAATTTGTATAGCAAGTAAGTTAGCTACCAGAAAATTCAGGTTTCTTGCAGATATCTAGAAAAAGTGAAGAAATCACTTTCTTTCACAGGTGTTTCAAAAAAAGCAAGGTATTGCTTAGCCTTAAGGGCTTGTCACTTTAAATCTACTCTAAAAATGAAACAATGTTTTTTTCAAAATGGAGGATTTATCAACAAACACATGGAAATTTACTGAAACCTTCCAACTGTGGCAACTTGGCAAAGCAACACATTTTGGCATTTTATTCTCTCTGTACATATGTTTCACTCACTTAAATGTCATTGAGAATTAGGATGCACATTCATCAAGAGAGTCTACCACTTCAGGACCAGATTTGTCATCCTTTATCTAACAAGTAGTCCCACTGAAGTTAGTGGGTGTAATGCCGATTCTGAAATAGTGTAGAGGAGTCAGTAAGCACACTTTTTCAGTAAGGACTGTGGGTTTATATCACACACTGTTTCCTAAGGAAAGAAAGTATTTAAGTATAGTAATCTGATGTTGTGGCTCCATCTTGATTTCTTGAGTTTATTTACCTACATTCCTTTGGAGTTTCACTTGGACAGCCCTGTATTTCTCTTTGCTGTTCCCTTAGTCCAAGTAGTTTATACCATCTCCTCTGAGAACCCACTGATTACTTGGCTTATTTTCAATTATGAGAGGGAACAAAAGGGAACCACTTTTTTTCCTGGTAAGTTTATAGCATTTTAATTAACCCCAAACCAGAAATCTTGCAATTTGCAACTGATCTGCATGCTTTCTGCTGCTAAAAAGCAAAAACAATTTGTCTTTAGCATGATAATGAAAATACTAAAATAACAAAAGAACTGATCTCCTTAAAAAATAATTTTGCCAACTTTTTTCATTAATAGGGATACTTCAGCTCCCCATGTTTGAATAGGCCTGTTTGTTCAAAGCCAGGCTCTCAACTTGGCACCTGCTCTGTTAGCATACATTACGCAGAAGTGTACAGACTGCAAGCAGCTACTAAAGACCAATCTACAGCTTAGTTCTGCAGCAGCAGACCAGTCCTTTAAACTATATGCATTACTGATACAGTGTGAGAGTCTCACATTTAGGAACTCCTTAAATAAAAAATAGGATGTTTCTGACTTTTCATTCCAACAGTGGTAAACAAAAATATGTCTGCATATGTCTCGTGTAGACATTGGGCCATATTCTTAGTTGCTGCCAATGAATGTGAGCGTAGCATGCTGTTTAAACTTTCTCAGGAAATCTTAATAATCCAGCCAAAATGCATCAGTTTATATTTTTCAGTCTCCTTTGCATCTTTATAAAGAAGAGTTCTTATAAATCTATGCTAGTACTATTTATTACGGAAGATAACATGTAAAACTGAGATTACAAGAAATTTTACAGGCACCCTTTTTTAATGCAGTGAAATATTCCAATTTTTTCAGTATCATCTATCCATCCATTTTAATAGATCAGTTAATAAGTGCTTTGTTTTTCCCTCTCTGTTGCACAGGTAAATGGAAAGAAGTCACTATTTGCCATTAGATTATCAAGAAAAAAACCTGAACAGTTACTACAAATGAAGTAATATTCCTTACTCTAGTCAGTGCACTTGTACAGACTATTTCCAGTTTTACCTGTGAATATTTTATCCATGGCCTAGTAAAAGTTTTTTCAATGATACAATGGTGTGATGACGACCGGTGTGGCGATCTCTATTCAGTGGAAACAACTCACGTATAAACTACTTAGACTGAACTACCACGCAGGCTTGTCATTATTCACACAGCATAAGGTTTTCAGGTAAACTGAGTTTCATTGCTTCCATATTTTGGATTCCTCTCCTTCCACAATGTAAAGTTGACCTAATTGCCAGAAAACGTTGAGTGCCTTTCTTTATTTGTGATACTTTGAGGGTAGGTAGACATCAGAAACAAAGATGTTAAGAACCCAGCGGATTTCGATATTGCAATGTACATGTTGTATGAAGGTAGCCTGAATGCTGTGATCTCAGTTCTGTTCTTTGGTAATCCCAGACTGAAGAGGTCCTGTAAAAACCAAGAGGAGTCCCTCCACATAGTAACACAATACCCATGGGAGCACAGCACTTCACAAAAACATGTATAAAAATATTCCCATAGGGTGATAAATTTGGTTTTTTTGATTTCTACTATGATAATCTTGGTGAAACTTTTTCTGAATTGACAGAAAAAACTCTGACTTTAAGCCCCTTCTCCTTCAGATGTTACTGTAAGGTAGTATGTGACCTTTTAGGATATTTATGATGTGAACTGAACTACCTTTAAGATTATAATCCTTCAACTGTCAGCACATCCTTGCAAAGTTCAATAGATTCATAAATAATGGAAGTTAATATTCCACTACAATACTTATGTAAATTATAAAGGCAGATATATATGGGCTGGAAATAAAAACACAATACTTTTTTCCATTAGTATTACTTCAGCTTCAGAAGAGAAAAAATTCCAAGAATCATATTCAGAATAAAATTTGTNAAGAGAAAAAATTCCAAGAATCATATTCAGAATAAAATTTGTACTCCTGATGCTAGTAACTTATCTTTTTCTTTTAAGAAAGTTCATTCTTGCATTTTCCAGTGTGCTGATTTAGTCCTTTTGGCACTTACCCAAATTCAAAAGTAAAATAAAGCCTTGATGCTGCAGTAACATTTCCAGCCTCCTCTTTATCTCCATTGTATTGCAAATATTTATCCTTCGCACTCATGCAGCCTCCCACTCAGAACAGTCTGCCAATCTTTTTAAAAGCTTAGGTCAGAAGATTCTTCTCAGCACAGCAAAGCTTTCTTGGAAACATAGGAAAGGTCATGCAACAATAAGAGTAGCATCAACATTTTGGCTACAGGCCTTCATACCGAAATGGTTATGACTACTACTAGCATAATCATTGGTTCAGTAATAGATGCTTACGGTGAGGGCTGTAATTTAACCTTCCAAAACCAGTGGTGATTTTTCTAGGGGAGCTTTGTCTCGAGGAGGATTCAAAAAGGTATTGTTTGCATATATTAGTGAGCATGTATTAACATGCTGGTTTTATCCTTTCTTTACAGAGTTGGGAACTGAGGTCCAGTAAGATTAAGGGTCCCTATCACATAAAGGACTCGGTTATCCAGAAGGAAAGCTCTGTAACTTCCAAGCACCTGCCCCTCCCTAAACTGTGTTAGGCATACTAGTTGCCAATATGTTGCATAAAGAACATGAGGTATTTCATAATAAGATTTAGAACAACTAATATGCAAAAAATCAGCAGTGTGTCTAAAACCAGCACATTTAACAAGCCACCAGCTAGTGCCAAGCAGTAGGAAAACAGTCATCAGTCTTGCCCCTTGGAGGTGCTGGGAAGTAGATTCTTTCCTTTCAAGAACTACCTTTTTTCTTTTTCTTTTTTTTTTCTTCTGAAACATTGCCTGAAGAGAAGGGGGCAGTTTTGGTCCACTTTTCAGATCCTACTGTGGATTTTCAAGGGAGGTTTCACCTCACAGCTGCTCACCTGCAGTCTTCCTGTAGTTCATGAAGAAAGAGAGAAGAGAGAGAGGCAGTTATCTCTGTCAGCAGATTTATCCTACTGTATGATAGAAGACTAAGACAGACAGAAAACATTGTCACCAGAGACATCTGTTACATCTGGTGCAGCAGAGAATATAAACCAAAGCTGAAGGAGGGTGTTTGATGCACCTGAGAAAATGCTACACACAGGTCTTGCCCAGTCAGGAGTGGACAAGCTGTATTCTTCCATACCC
>WAAD01031559.1:1067-16524 GCA_013389945.1 Fregata magnificens
CTAGTAACTGAATAGCTTGAATCTTGTTGCCCAGCTACCGCCTAAATGAGAGGCGGGTAGCTTTTGGGATGGAGGGGTGTTTCGGTATTATAATGATGTTATAATGAGCAAAGTTCACCAAAAGGACAGCATTTTGTCAAAAGCGTGACAGGCCATTGGCCCAGGGTAGTAACTATGCAGCTTATCATTGTTCCATGGTACTTTCAAGTTCCTCTAGTGTCACAGAGCCTGGCCGCGGTGTCTGCACTCCACTCCACCCTCCGTGCAGCTGCTCTTAGAGTCGGCACACCAAGTTCCCCTGGTGTAGCTAACATCTAAGGTTGCAGGCCTAGGGGACTTCCATGGAATGGATTCCTTGCATGTCAGCCGCACTCCACCCTGGAAGCTTCTTCAATGCTGTACCTTTCTTTAAAATGTGAATATAAGTTTAATTTTCTAGGTTACCTCCAGCAATTATTCCACACTTCCCTATGCAAGAAGCTAATGCAAAATAATTTAAACAGGCATTATTTTTCATTTGCAATTAAGCAGTGCCTAAATGTTCCAACTAGAGCCAGAGCTTTGGTGTTTGAGAGCTTTACAAGCATAAAACAGAACGTCATTCTTGTAGAATTATAGTACAGACAAAATTGTAGACATCAAGGACAGTGATGGGCGTAAAAGATTGCCAAATACTAACAGGAAAACCTTGAAAGGAAAACAATACTGTTACTCCTAAGAAATGAAAGGTAGAAACCCTCAAAAGTTTCCATCTTCCCAAGTCACTTGGGAACTGCTAATACTGACTGTATCACCTGACTGTAATCACTGATATTTCAATGGGTGGATGGCAGAAGGATGTTAACAAAAAAAAAAAAAAAAAGAGAGAAACAAAGGATCGACTTCTACTTGAAAAGCCTAAAAAGAATGTTAACTAACATAAGGAGTCTAACACAGTTTGGCTGGACTACATGAAAGTATTTGGTTCAGTCCCACATTCAGAGAGAACACATGCACCAATGAATAACGTGATATTTAATGTAAGATTTACCTGTAAGCACGTGAAAGACCTAGAACTAGTGGATGCAGACACTAACGAGAAAAGATTCTACATGTATGCTCCCAGTAAAAGGAGGTTCAGAGTAAAATCTGGGAATATGATCAGAACAGTGATAAAACTAAATAAAGCACACATAACATTTGCCCCAAGATGCCAAACTATGAAAAAACCTTGCAAAAACCTTCATTTTAAACTGACCAATTTAGAATGCTTTGTAAGCTCAAAAATGTCCACAGTTAAAGGGAATGATGACCGAGAGAAAAATCAGTTCTATACTTCACAAGATTATCTTGCAAAGATAACTGCCTGAAATAAAACTTGGAAAAAATACATAAAACTGTACTTCATAGAAATATTAATCCAGCAAAGATTAATGATCAAAGGTGGAATTTTTTAAAAGGCCTTGAAGTTAAGTAAACATTAGAGAATGTTTTCCATATATTTCACTTTTTAAACAGAATAATTAAAGCCTGAAGATACCTGTGTATGCTTTGTCAATGCAAACACAACTCCAGGTTAATCAGTAGTTGACTTATTATTAGTGCATAATAATTGTGCCAATAAATTGCCCTGAAATGATAGCAGAAGAATATAAATGCCTCATAGGGCTACATTCTCTAACTCTTCTACTAACCAAGAGTTGAAACAGAAGAATGCCATGGACTCTTCTTTCCCATCTAAATCAAATTAGTGTGAAAGCAGAATCATGGATAAGCCATTCAGCATGGACATGCCATTTTCAGGGGAGTGCTTTGTAGTGTTGTGGTACTAAGAATGAGAAATAATCTGTATATTCTGGGATGGGATGTGCTAAGCAGCATAGTGCTGTGCAGTATGGAGGACTAGAGGAACACTTAGCAGTGTGAGGTGCTGGCCTGAGTAGTAATGCACACTGTGAAATGGCTGGGCATTAAATAGCACAAGAGGGTGCAGAAAATTGTGTAAGAGTGATAGAGAGCCCTGTGGAACAGAGACTGAGGAAGCAAGACGGATGCATTATTAGTGTGTGGCCTACCAAATACATCCAAAAGTTCCCTTAAAATGAGAAACGTGCTTGATCCTTGCCATAAAACTGTGGAGATCCCATTCCAGACTGCACTTGTAATATAATCTTTTTCAATAATTCTTTACTAAAAGATACTGACANAGATCCCATTCCAGACTACACTTACAACAGCGACTAACATGCTCCACTGGACAATGATAGTCTTTTTCAGTAATTCCTTACTAAAAAATATTGACATATGTGGTGATCAGAATACATATTCTGTTAGATGTTACGTAGGCTGATTAGGAGGGGAAAAATCGCTTTCTGTCCTTGTATGCTTAATGTAAAGGTGGATAAAACTGTAGTCTCTCTGCAGAGGCAACTCCTTCACTGCTCTCTTACATGAACAGTACCTCAAAAGGGGAGCAGTGGTGTGGGAGGCTCAAGAATACATAAAACCACATTTTCACCCTTACAAACCAGGAGGAAGAACTGATTTGCTGCACATTCGCATACCTCACATTTTGAAAGAGAGCAGTATGCATATTCTCCTTTGTTTTCTTGGAAGCTGCCTCCTGGTAGTCTGTTCCATGCTATTCGTAAGCTGGACATAAATAAATCTACAATGATTTGCAGCTCTAAAATAGACTTTAAGCCTTCAGTTATACTATATAATCAGAACCACACACCCCAGGTCAGAAGAAGTTTGAAAGAATGAATATAGATCCTATTTTGTACAGAAATGGATCAAGAAGAAATAAATACTTCTTGGTTGCTGTTGGAAAAAAAAAATCAGTGGTTTTAGCCTGATTTCCTACAGAAATGCAGTTTATGAGAGTGCCATGTGTATCCATCTGTCAGGTGGTCCCACAACAGCTTTTGAACCCATTAGTCAATTATAACCAAATCTGACAGAAGGGTTGAGACCTCAGGTATACTGGCTTCCTGAAAATTTCATAAAAATTGACAGCTAGATTGAGTAGAGAGACTGAAATGAGTGCCATCACTATGGGAAAGTCTGCAGGTGCTTTGTTGCTTTGAACAGAATTTATCTAGCCTAATTTCTGCAGACTAAATTAGTGAGTTTTTATGGAGTTTCAAAAGCAAACTCAGAAACCAAACTCAGAAACCAAACTCCGGTCCAATTTTAAAATGTAGGAAAAACCCTATCAAAAATCTGTACTAGCTAAACTAGCAGAAGTTCTTCCAAATCAGGCCAATGGGGTTTGTATGCCTTTGAGCACTCTGTTTTTGTTGACTGGTATAATGAATGCAAAAGGGCATNAGGACATTTTCTTCAGAGAGAACTTTTGTTTAAAGCTAACAGTGGTTTGGTTTTTTTTTTTTATTTTGTGTCATTTAGAAGTAGCTTTAGACAATGGAGTTGTTCATCTCGTGATAAAGTGCCTTGCAGACCATGGCTTCTAAGGCAACTACTGATAGGACACCTATACTTTTAGTATATGAGGCTCTAAAGAGACAACAATAAATGAATAGAATAAACAATGAAAGTGAAAATCAGAATATTCTCAACAGATATTTGCACTCTAACCTCTAGTTAGCCTCGTCCATGTTCCAGAGAAAATAAATTACCTATCATCTTCCTGCTTCTCAGAGAAGATATGCTCCTTAACACTCCAATTCCCTTTCCCTCTCTCTTTGAGTTATCAAAGGTTGTTCTGAGGTCATGTTTATTCATGAAGGCTAGTACTTTTCAGACCTGAAAAGACTTTTTGACCCTCCAAACTTTGTTTTTTCCACACTCTAGCAGTTTGCCTAATCAAATATGCTTTATTTGATTTGTCTAATCAAATATATGTAACACATACTAACTTCTCTCTATCAATCTTTAATTGTTTCTATCTTTAGGTAATGATGGCTACAATAGTATTACTACAAACTTTTCTTAATCCTGAATGATCTCATAATGAACAACACAGGCAAGTTAAATTTCTTAACTAGATAAGTTGACTGAATTATTATGCATAGGCCATAGTTGAGAAAATTAAGTATCAGGTTTTTAATGTTTACTGTATCCAAACATTATACATGCTACAAAGAGCCAGGTCAATAACTCTAGGTTTTCACTGACTTTATCATACTCCCGCCTATGATAATTATCCAGTCCATTATTTTAGCATCTGAGCACTTCACCAGTGCAACTCATCACAGCTTGTCTGGTTAGCTGAATTTATTTTCTCTAATATGCATTAACATTTTTTGTACTTGCCTACTGTGACTTTGTACTATTGCCAACCTACTCAGCTATGATAAACTCGTGAAGTTCTGCACAGTGCTGTTTGGACTTGACTAGGTGACTGCCTTTGCATAAATCACTGGTGAGTCATTAGAAGGTCCAAGTCTGTTAGCCACAAATTAAAATGCATGTGGAAAAGTTGGATAGCATACAGAAAAGATACTGGAGATTAAAAAAGTAAGCCAATACCCTGAAGATGAGATGCTCATAGAGAGCAAATGATGCTTGTTAGTTACAAACCCTAACATGTGAGCTGGCACTAGTACTGTTTTCTTTTGTTCAGGTGCAATAAGACACAGTTAGGAGGGAGGATCAAAGGTGCTGACAGGGCTGTGCATAGTCAACAACTCTTTGAGAAATGCTCGGAGTTCATTACTCAAGAGTTGAAAGACGTTGTGTTGTGCATTCTGAAATATAAATAAGTTTTATCATATGCTGGCCTGGAAAAGTTAGCTTGAAGATATTGTTGAAGCATAAAGGAGATAGGAAGGGAGACAATTTTTTTGGTCCCAGATGGAAACGCTTAGGATAACTATGAACTAGGAGCTGAGCAACTGATATGCATGGACACAGGGCCTTGCTTCAGTGCTTACAAACACCATCTGGAGCAGCTGTACTGGAAACTATTCCTTATGATTAGTAAGCAAGAAGTCAAGTGTCCAGAGCCAAGGAATTATGCATTTCATTTAACCCATGTGATGTTGCCCCTTTGATGAGGCCATTCACATCATCAGCAGAGCAGAGGCCTCACCAATGGAAGATGTAGGGAAATGACAAACCTGTCAATTCTATGGAGCCTTGTAAGGCCAAAAAATTCTTCAAGTATTGAATGCCAGGATGCCTTCATACCCACAGGGTAAATGTGGATATAGAAAACCATTTGAAGAATATAGCTTGTGCTTGCCCAAAAGGAACTTCTCTTGTTGCCTACACAGGTTGCTTTTAAAGGCTCTCCTGAAATTCTGTACACGTCTTCTAGAATAACATACCTAAGTTTGAGCATCTACAAAAATTGACATTGAAAACCAGAGAGGGCACAACAAAAACATATAAAAGCCTAAAATACATCCTACAACAGAAGGCAAAGGAATTCAATCAACTTGATTTTTTAAAATCTACAATAAAAAGGAATAATAAGATGCCATATCTTACAGATGCAATTAACACTTCAAACTGAAAATAAGCCACAAATTTTAAGTGAGAACAATAACATTTTAAATGGATTATCAATGTGATAAACTCTCCACCACTTACAGGCTACATTTACAGACTATTTTTTCCAAAATAGCTAATCTCATGGCCTATAAGTTAATGGAGTAGGTATAAGACACTGAGTGCAAAGCCTATGGGAGGCTATTTATCAGTGGATAACTACTACAGCCCAGCTGCAGGCAGAAGTTAACTAAGAGACAGTACTAGCACTTAAATGGCTGTATTAATTCAGCACTCTACCAAACATCAAGCCCATCCTCATACATGAGCACTTCACTGGAATCTAAGTAGGTTCAGCCTGCATTTTTCTTCTCTGGAGAAGCAGTTATCTTCAAAAAATATCAAGGCGATCTGACAATATCTGACTTTCATAGACCTAAAAATATTACAAAGAAACAATAAAAAACATGACTTACCCAGAATGAATTTAAAGTTTTACAGGGTATATTTACTTAGTCTGATTGTTCAAGGAACCGTGTCCTTTTTGCACACTTCATTAAGTTTTACTCTTCCTATCAAAGTAATTAATGAACATTATTTAGAGCATTTTTTAAACTTCAGGTTAGAGATTCATTGAGAGTTACAGAACTGTAATAACCTCAGTAGCCTGTTAATGACAAACATTATTTAATATTAGTTAAATGCATCGTCAATATGATTTCTTTTAAGTAAAAGGATAATTTGAGGACATGACTAGTGTACCTTAAGAAAAATAAATTTATAAAATAGCTTGATACATGGAAAGTTAACCAATTTGTCTCACTGAACTATTTTTACTTCAGCAGATGTTTAATCTTATTTATGTCAGGAGATAAAGGCTTATTTTGTGGAAAAAGTGAAAAACAAAACACACAAAAACAGGTGAAGGAGATGAAAATGATCTAATATCTTTTCTTTTTATTCCTATACACCTCACAGAACTAGAATAATGACTATTTTAATGTATTACTGATTCATACTATTTTCATCAGGTGTACTGGGTCTGGCTGAGGTGGAGTTGGTTTTCCCCGTGGCAACCTGCTGTGCTTTGTGTCGGTGGCTGGAGGCAGCACCAGTGTTTTGGCTGTTGCCGGGCAGTGCTTGCACAGCGTCGAGACTGTCTCTCCAACATTCCCCCCCACCCCCACTGTGGGCTGGGGGTGGGCGGGATCTTGGGAGGGGCGTGGCCAGGACAGCTGACCCGGGCTGACCAGGGCTATTCCATACCATGTGACATCTGCTCAGGGATAAAAGCTGGAAGAAAGGAGGAGAAAGTGGGGTGTTTGTTGTTTGGGACGCTTGTCTTTATCTTCGGGAGTAGCAGCTAGACGTGCTGGGGCCCTGCTTCCCGGGAGGTGGCTGGGCGTCGCCTGCTGGTGGGGGGTGAGATCTTTGGTTTTTTTTTTTCTTTTCCTTTTGTTTCCGCACGCGGCCTTTGCTTTTATTAAACTGCCTGTGTCTTGACCCACGAGGGGTTTTTTTCCATCTCATTTTCTTCCCCTGTCCTGCTGAGGAGGAGGAGTGATAGAGCGGCTTGGTGGCACCTGGTGTCCAGCCAGGGTCAACCCACCACATCAGGTTGAAACAGGACACACAGAACTGAATATCCCTTGTGCTAGATGTTGTACATGGATATTATACACATATCCCCTTTCTTCCCAAGCATCTTATATATTTCAGTTTCTTGTTATGATGGATTTGAAATTATTTAAGCATTTTTTGTTATGCAACTTGGTTAATCTCTACAGTTCCTTCTATGGAGCAACTGAGCCACTAAGCTTTTGGAATATACATCTAAACTGGCAGCTCTAGATATTATTACCCTCTTGGAAATTTCTCTTAGGAGAATCATATTTATTGTTTAAGGAACACCTGTAAACACAGCTCTTATGAAGATCTCTTGAAGATGATGGCAACTACTTTGTTCAATTATCATAAAGTATTATTTCTATTAAAATAATTTAATTATCAAGATGAATTCAGAGACAGGGCACTAGAATAAATATTACTCAAAGTACTTTAATCACAATCATCTTAATGCTTTAATATTTATACCCACCCTTGAACTAGTATATAAGAAATAAGTGCCATATTACAAGCCTGTTTTGATTTTGCATTTAATAAAAAACACACATTATTTATTCAGGCATTTAAGAGAATATGAGCATTACAGCTAAGTTGGCAAATGAAGCTTCACACCAAACAAAATATATGCAGAGTAGAGCATCCAAGCACAGCTATTAGTGTCACTACACCTAACAATAAAGCAAATATTAATAATCATTCATCTTTATTGTAACCAGTATTTCAAACAAAGATTCATTTGCAGAGGCCTGCAAAAAATTCTATGAATCTCCTAGAGCCTTGATACAATGCCTAAATAACAGATAAAAGGTTGTGTTGGCCCTTCTGGTGTGAATTCCATGCAGGGAAAACAAAAGGCTCTTTTTTTACAGAAGTAAAAAAAAAAAAAAAAAAAAAGGAGAGTATTGTTCCTCCTTTTTAGTATTACAGACCTCCTTTGCACTTTGAAATGATGTAGAACTGGCAGTAACACGTTTGCTAAACATACTGCTGAGGTTTACAGGCATATTTGGACTGGAAGGTTAAATGACAGACCTGAAGTTATAAACAAGCTGTAAGCACAAAGATTGCCTTCTATTAGTTAGATCAAAGCAGTTGCTATCTACATCTGAAGAGTCCTCCTCTCTAGTATGAGAGTACAATTGCTCTCTAGTAAAACCTAGTAGTTGTTCTGGTACATGGTAGAAAGACAGAGTCCTGTCAGTTCACATACATAAAGATCTAGAGAATCAATAAACTATTTCTGTTGAAATATTAATGTTATACCTGTAAAAATAGTACATCTTTTAATTTTACAAAGAGATTTGCAGCACTGAAATAACAATTGTATGCATTTATTTTTCCATTCTACTTCTAGGCTTTGCATGAATGTATGTACTATTACTCTGTCAGGGAAAATACTCATAACGAAATGTCTGTAAAAGGATGTCTGGAACAGTGCTGCTATATTTTGGCAGCTTTGCATAAATATAGTCATAGTATATCAAACAACGCATCTGAAATTCTTCTTGTCATTCATCATAAGTCTAAACCAAATTACAGTGATGCATGACACAATCTGAGTTAATAGATAGCATACAAAAGGCCCTTTTGTGCAGAACACCTACTCTTATCATTAAAATAGGTCTCTTCCCCAGCACTATACAGCAGAAAGTAGAGTAGATGACATGGGAGGAGGGCTGGTTGGAGATGGAGGTCCACTCCTGTCCTGAACAGCATTTACAAACCGTTTATAACTCAATGTATCTCCACTTCTGGAACATAGCTTTATAAATAACAATATCAATCTATAGATTTTAAGTTTCCTACCAAAGCTTCATCGTTCGTGGGATTTGCCAGCTCCAAGTTACAGTTCTCTCTGCTTGTACAGTCCACAGCAACTGCATAGAGTTGTCTGAAAACAGTTATCAAAAGATCAACACAATGAAAGTTACACAGAGTTTCTGGCCGCTAGATATGGTTATAGACAACTTGCCACTGTTTTGGACAGAAAGATGGGTTTGCTGAACTTAACTCTCATCACAGGCTTTTTCAAGAATTTCTTTAAATAAATTTTACACACTTCCTTAGTAGTATTACGTTAGCATGACCTTCCTTTCAGTCATGAATTGTGGTGGCTACATGATCACTCAAATTTTATTAATACAATAATAACACAGATTTCCAACACAGGCCGGGGCAGAAGTGAGAGAGTTCTTGCCTTTTATTTGTCAGATAGAATAGAATTTAGGTAAGAACCATCACAACTATGACTTGAAAGAAGAATTTAACCCAGATAAATTAACTGTGCCTCTGTCTGCATTTACCTGGATGTGCATTATGGTATGCCCAACCTTGACCCTTCAGCTGGGCACCTGTTGAATATGGCATCCTTCCATTTGGGCTGGGTGCCCAGGATGTTCTTTCCATTGGGCCGGGACATGCCTACCTCTCACCCCAAAATCAAGATACAAACAGGACACCTAGATTTATGAATCTGCAAGTACCCTCTGTTTCCACAATCAAGGCATAACTTGTGACATATTACAGTAAAAGAAGGATTCACGAAGTGAGATGAATTGCTTTAAAATAAGTCACCCTAAAATTAGGAACCTAAAACTATATTTAGACAATTAAATGATTGTCCCAGTTTTCAAAAGGTTTCTTATCTGGATGGAGCAACTGGGTGACCATCTTGCTTAGAACAATCAGGCCACCTATTTAAAGCATCTTGGTCGAGTTTCTCAAACTCAATTTAATTATTACATAAATAAACTCCATCTATAAACAGTGTTTAAAGTACAACATTCACTTACACTGATGGAAAATAAAGAGGAGTAAAGTATTTCAAATAAGAATATATTTGAGACACTTAGGGGAAAGAATCAGATTTCATCATTGTTGCTTAATCTTTTATACCTAGTAAGATCACTACTGAATAATCCTAACTTCATCAGAACCTAATCTTTTCATTCACTTCTTATGCAGTTCATGGATGACTTGAAAAACTCATATACAGTTTTTCCTTAAAATGCAAGCAAATCACTGAAATACATAAATATATGCTTTTACTTCAAAAACATCAGGAAAATGAAGGTAAACTTTCCATTAACACAAATTTGCAAGAAATCCAAATCTGTTTGGTTTCCTACAGAACCTGTATTGCCTTTCTGGACGATTTTATCAAGTTGTAAATGTGTGCTGGTTTTGGCTGCAATAGACTTAATTTTCTTCATAGTAGCTAGTATGGGGCTATGTTTTGGATTTGTGCTGAAAACAGTGCTGATAATGTGGAGATGTTTTAGTTGTTGCTGGNTGAATGAATTCCTTGTTTTGCTTTGCTTGCGTGCGCGGCTTTTGCTTTACTTATTAAACTGTCTTTATCTCAGCCCACAAGTTTTCTCACTTTTACCCTTCTGATTCTCTCCCCCATCCCACCAGGGGGGAGTGAGAGAGCGGCTGTATGGTGCTTAGCTGATGGCTGGGGTTAAACCACGACAGACTCTTATTCTTTATGATATTTTATCAGTAAGTGTAAATTATGGTTCTGTGATGGCAGCTGTTAGCAATAAGCACTATATTATTTCCTTGGTATTTTATTCAGTTGTATCCAAAGTCATCCAAACTGCACAAAAGCTTGTATTCCTTAAATTTAACCATTTGATGCCTCATTGTGAAAGTGCTGAATGTTGATGGCTTCAAAGGGGTCAGCTGTCAGTATACTTATACTTAAATAAATCCTCTTTCCAGATACTTGATTTAAGCAGCTGTTATCCAAATATTTTGTGTCTGATAAACAGAACAGAAATTATTGCTTAGTTTTTTATTTCTCAGTATAAGTGGAAAATCTTGTATGCATGCATGTATGTTTCTGTAATAATTAGTACTTTCATATACACTTCCATAAATATTTCCTTCCATACAGAGCAAATTACATTCCCTGTACAGATATTACAACATTCAGACTTTATTTTATACAAGACATGAATTTTCTGTGTTGTATAAGCAGTATATTGCATCCTACTGCATTTTCCCCAGAAGTTATTTATGAAGATGGTAAGGTCATTTTCAATTTTAGGGTGGCAACATTTCTCGTGAGGCTTCCTACAAAAGCCTTGAGGGGACTGAATAACGACCTCTGATGATTTCAATCTTTTCTCTCTGCTATAGTTTAATATTGCAGATTTTCCTTCTAGTGAAGTCTGTCACAAAGCTTCTCAGAAACCAAATATGAAAATTCACCCTCCCTCAAATCAGAGAGTTTAAAGTTTTTCTTTGGAGTGACAGGATATTGAAATAGAAAAATGGAGCTGAACATCTGCTATTTCAGATTTCTCTGCCTGGATTAAAAAAGTAGGATGCAACTATTAATGTTGGTGCAACATACTCACCAACAGAAGGATATAAGAATTACTGTGCTGAAGTCTGTAACTGAATATAAATAGGATTAGTAGCAAAAAGAAAGCAAGCTCAAAGTAATCGATAACTGTGTAAGAGCCTACAGATAAAAAAAATCCCAGACCATTTACTTGAGTGTCATTTCTCAAACACCATTTCCTTTGCAATAACTTGTTTAAAACACAAACCTTACAAAAGGTCTAGATGGTCCACAAATTGAAGCTTTCTGAATTTTAAGCAGTACACTGATGACAAGCCCTGCCAGCTGTCCCCCTCTCTTGTACAGAAATGTCCTCACCTGTTAGCAGTGGACTAGGCATGATATGTGGCATCTCTATAACTGGCATAAAGTTGTTATACACAGTTTTATTTATGATACACATGCTACTCTGCTAATTATTATGCCATAAGTTTCTGTTTAAACAACATGTTGCTATGAGACTAGACTTTTGGATTAAAAAACTCAAAAGAACAGCGATGCTAGAAGATTTTCTTTTCTGCTTGCATTGCTGATGAAATTTTATTAGCAAAGGAAACAAACACTTGACTACATTTGCACAGAAATTTTTTTTAATTCAAAATTTCTCTTGTCTTTGTAAAGGGAATATGGCCATGTAGATGACATAGAAGTGGCAGAAAATTTTTTATAAATGTATTGGGTTTACATGGCAAGGTTTTGGTAGTGGGGGGCTGCAGGGGTGGCTTCTATGAGAAGATGCCAGAAGCTTCCCCTATGTCCAATAGAGCCAATGCCAGCCAGCTCCAAGACGGACTGACCACTGGCCAAAGCTGAGCCAATCAGCAACGGTGGTAGTGCCTCTGTGATAACATATTTAAGAAGGGGGAAAAACTGCTGCGCAACAGCAGCTGCGAGAGAGGAGTGGGAGGTCCACAGTGGAGCAGATATCCACCCAGCAGCCTGTGGAGGACCCCTTTCTGGAGCAGGTGGATGTGCCCTGAATGAGGCTGTGACCCCGTGGAGAGCCCATGCTGGAGCAGGCTCCTGGCAGGACTTGTGACCCTGCGGGGGACCCACACTGGAGCAGTCTGTTCCTGAAGGACTGCACCCTGTGGAAGGGACCCACGCTGGAGCTGTTTGTGAAGAACTGCAGCCCATGGGAAGGACTCATGTTGGAGAAGTTTATGGAGGACTGTCTCCCATGGGAGGGACCCCACGCTGGAGCAGGGGAAGACTGTGAGGAGGAAGGAGCGGCAGAGACAACGTGTGATGAACTGACTGCAACCCCCATTCCCCATCCCCCTGCGCCACTCGGGGGGAGGAGGTAGAGAAGCCAGGAGTGAGGTTGAGCCTGGGAAGAAGGGAGGGGTGGGGGGAAGGTGTTTTTAGATTTGTTCTTATTTCTCATTATCCTACTCCATTGTTAATTGGTAATAAATTAAATTAATTTCCCCAAGTTGAGTCTGTTTTGCCCGTGATGGTAATTGCTGGGTGATCTCCCTGTTCTTATCTTGACCCATGAGCCTTTCGTCATATTTTCTCTCCCCTGTCCAGCTGAAGAGGGGGAGTGATAGAGCAGCTTGGTGGGGACCTGGTGGCCAGCCAAGGTCAACCCACCACAATAAAGAACGAGCTGGATGAGGGAATAACAAAACCTGTCTTCTGTTCAACATTTCATGGATGTACACTGATACAGGCCATATTTAGGAGGTAGAATCAGACTTCTGCTTTCTTAGAACATCTTGGACAACAGTTTTCTAGAGGAAGACTCACTGCCAGTTACTAAGCTGTGGTCCGTTGCTTGTAACATTGCAGTTTCACTCTTGACAAGATCCACTGCTACAAGCTGATGTCGACTGAACATAATTCTTTTTCTCTGACTCACAGGGTATGGGAGAAGGGACCTGCCTCAAGACAGGCTCCAACGTCTCTCTCTTCAGATGGGATGTGAGACACAAAGACAAGTCAGGGGAAGGGCCACCATGGAGCAGTGCTGTTGCAATGCTCAACAAAAAAAGGTTACTTTTTTGGTGCGAGGGTGGAGCTGAATTGGTCTTCTTGCTCTAACAAAATTAATCCACATTCTGATTAGCCGTGTAGGACAGCAGAAACGAATGTTTCTTTATTTTTGAGAAAATGTTCACAGCAATAATTTATGATTCTGCTACCATGGGTGTTCTTTCATTCAGGTGTATTTTGTGTCTTTCCTGTAACATTTACATTCCTACTGCACACTAACCTGGAATTTATCTTTCCATTATTAGCAAAATATAAAACCAGCAATATATTTCATTAATGAAGGGATCTGTACAGAAATGCTCTTTGTGTTCTCATTTTCACCTACAAATTACTCTTTTGATAAAATAATGTATTTGTAAGAAGAAAATGTGCTTCAAACTTTGTGAATTGATTGCACTGTAACAGGAACTGTATTACAGTATTTTAATTACATCATCTCCAGAAACTGAAGCTACTCCAACAGATTCTGTTACAATTGAAGAATTCCAATTTCTTTGTAATTTTATGTCATGAATACATTTCATCTATGTTCATCTCCCAGTAGAGCTCCAACTAACTTTCTTCCCTGTTTTTCTTCCCTTTTTGCTTACATGCACAAATAATTAAAATGCTAAACTTTCTTTACAAGGCTCACACTCATACAGGAAGATTAAAAGAAAACTGCAAAATTAAAACAAAAAGAACAAAAATATTTTGGTAAAGGACAGTCAATAATAAAAGATCGCCTACAAAAAAGTTAGAAAAACCTCAATGGATAAATTCTAAAATAGTGACAATTTCTATAGCTAATTAAATTGCCATAGAAATCTTCATCAGCTTTTGCTGAAACTGTCATTGAGACTGGTTAGGTCTTCTTGAAGGTCCTTTAGAAAGGTGTTCAGGGGATCCCATTTCACTTACTGACCTCCCTAAGAGTTACAGAAAATTACAGTCAACTAGAACATACAGGGAAGACATTTTTCTAATTAAGAATAAAGAAAGCAGCAAATTGTAAAGCACAGCTGTACTGTCTGGATATCTGAAACTGCTAAAAATAGAATAATAAGGAAATGCTCAAACATAATTTTAGCACTCCAAGAAAATACAGCTGATACAAAATAACAATAAATAGAATTTGAAAACAGTGCTCATACTTCTGGCTGCAACATAGAGACAGAGAATTAAAGCAAATAATTTTGATATTCAATTAACCAATTAGCCAGTATCTGGAGAATTCATTAGTCAAACAGAATCAGCAGCCACATAAAGACTAAGTTAAAAAAACAAGTATACTTGGAATAATGGAATAAACTTTGGGAAACACCCCCCCCCCTCCCCAAACCCACTTTACAATAGTTATTGCTAAATTTAACAGACACTCCACCTTCCCTCTCCCTCTCAAGGCCCTGTGCTGGTTTTGGCTGGGATAGAGTTAATTTTCTTCATAGTAGCTATTATAGGGCTATATTTTGGATTTATGCTAAAAACAGTGTTGATAACGTGGAGATGTTTTAGTTGTTGCTGGGTAGTGCTTACACTAGTCAAGGACTTTTTCAGCTTCCCATGCTCTGCCAGGTGCACAAGAAGCTGGGAGGGGACACAGCCGGGACAGCTGACCCCAAATGACCAAAGGGATATTCCATACCATATGTCATCATGCTCACTATATAAAGCTGGGGGAAGAAGCATGAAGGGGAGGACGTTCGGAGTGATGGCATTTTGTCTTCCCAAGTAACTGTTATGCATGATTGAGCCCTGCTTTCCTGGAGATAGCTGAACACCTGCCTGCCAATGGGAAGTGGTGAATGAATTCCTTGTTTTGCTTTGCTTGCACACGCAGCTTTTGCTTTACCTATTAAGCTGTCTTTATCTCAATCCACAAGTTTTCTCACTTTTCTGATTCTCTCCCCCATCCCACCGGCGGGGGAGTATTTGAGTGGCTGTGTGGTGTTTAGCTGCCTGCTGCGTTAAACCACAACAATCCTTTTTGGCGCCCAACCTGGGGCTTGAAGGGGTCGAGATAATGACGGATTTGATTGGAATGTGCTAGATGGAATTTATAGC
>WAAD01031560.1:0-12442 GCA_013389945.1 Fregata magnificens
TTTGTACAAAGTGGATGGGCTTTAGCAGAATATGTTATACTTAACCACAGTGCTAAAAACATGCTGTTCAGAAATGAAAATGATGTGCAATGTCCAATCTTGTTATTGTTTTACTGTACCAGAACAGAGAAAAAGCAGCAAAAAAATATGTGAAAAGTTTTGTCTGTGCATCTTAATATATATATTATTTTTCTGAGCTCTATCATTCCTGAAGCAAGATTTGCTACATAACACAGTTGGAAAAACACAAAAGCATTTGCTTACACAAGCTGTTCTTCAGGTCATAACACAAATGCCTCTCTCAGTGAGGGTGTGACATTGCTTGGCTTTAACAACATAGGTGGTTGTGATGTTTTGTTGCCCTCTAGTGATGCCACTTCATTTTTCCGTTGCTTAGTTCTTTAAAAATTTTCATAGAGGCAAGAGCTTCCTCTCTCTTGCCTTCAACAAACTACATCATAACTTAATACTTCTACTTGGTACTTGAATTGGATGAAAAAGTATGGGTATTTCTGAATCCTCATAAGTAACTAGACAGCAGGCTTATGGGAAAAATACCACTAGCATAGCTGGTTTGCCCCAGTGAGTTTAAAGTCAGAGCTAAGATGTAGCACTGTCACCATACAGGGCAAAAGCTCCCAAGGACCTTTTCCTCAGCGCAGACACTAATCATCTTACACAGTGCAAGGTTGTTGCTCTTGCAGAATTTCTGAAAACACTGAAAGTTGCTGTTTCCCATGTACAATGGCATGCCACAGCAAACACTTACAGGAGGGGACCGTCAGCTACCTATCATAGACTCCACATTTCCGTTTTTTAGTTAAGTGTTACATTATCTTAAAATTAGCTGATCTTTTTGAGGCCATTGAAGTGTATGTCTGCTTTTCCAGCTGAGGTCATCTACGTGTTGGTGACATACAACTTCAAAACCCCAACCAGGTTCTAAAAGAGGAACTTCAGATAAGTTTTGCAAATGGCTCTGTTACTGTTTTATAATATAACTGTTGTATTATTTGTATTGTGGTATTTACAGCATTTAATATTTAAAACCCACCTAAAAATACATGAAAAGAAGTGAAAGTGAAAGATCTTCTCCAGTGAAAGGAAGATCAGAACCCAGCAGCTGGCCCTTGAAAACCTGTCTCTATAATACACTCCTCTTTTTCCCCCCTTATTGTTCTTCTTTCCTGTAACTTCCTGTTCTTATATAAAAACCATGGCTATCATCTCAAGTGTTTTCTAAAGACTGAAATTAGAACGAACAGAGAGGGTGACTGTTGTTGCTGATAACAGAATATTGAGATAGTACAATGAGGAAACTCTAAAAACACAGGCTTTCTTTCTGTCCTCACTTCAAAGGTAGAAGGCATAATATTACTGAAGTTGACTAATGAAGATGTAGGAACAATTTTAAAGGGGAGAGAATCTTCAGGTTTCTCAGGCTTTACACCCATATTTATTTTATCACAGATGTTTTAGTTTTTTCTGCTTTGAAAGTCAAACATTTAGCAAGGCTAACAAGGGTAAGTTGGATAAGTGGATTACCCTAATTTGGTTTTTTTAAGGGGTGAGAAGAGGAAAGGAAGCAGTGATGGATGAGAGGAAATTGATTCAGATCAATTTCTTACTGGTTGAAAGGTTTCCCCAGCTGAACTACCAAATCTGTTTGAGAAGAAACAAGGAATACATTCAGCATCTGCCTTTCTGATTTCCAAGCCCAGTTGTCTTATATTGAGCAACTAGTTCTCTTGAAATTAAAATTCTGTTGTGCCCATCAAAACTACACTGGTTCTGCAGTCAGCTGATGTTGCTCTGCTTGCTCCTGGAAAAAGTTTGTATTCTTAAGTTATTCTTCCATCAAATCCAGGTCTAAAACAAGTCCTTCTTTTATTTTAAAAACTATTCTTTTCTTTAAGCTGAACACTGTTTATCTTCTTCTATCCTACAGAAATCCAGTATTGGCATACTAGCAGAATAGAAAATTACTTTGTACATACCAGATTAAGGGGGTTTAAATACACAGTATTTTTAGTAATTTGGAAACTGCTTAAAACAAGCAGGGAGAAGCAATGCAACTGTGACTCAGACGTAAATTTTTGTTCTTTTCCTGGTATCACTAGTCAAACCTTTGCCTCTTGCCAAAGGACAGATGTGACAAACTTCCACATTTCTTGTTTTAAGCTAGGTAGTTGTTTCCTTTCCAATTCTTTTAAAAGTAATACTAATATAAAGCTGCTTTTCAAGAGAAAAAAGTCAACTTTGAAATAAAAAAGCAATATTGAAACAAAAAGCTTTCCCCTGGAAAATTTGAGCTCAATCAGAGCTCTTGTTCAACTAGTACTTCATTAGAATCCATTTTATGATAAACTACCTATACTTATGCAACACACTGCGTCACGAGTGTTGGTCCCTCAGTCTATTCAGTGAGCTGGGTCTGCTTGTGGACCACACTTCTGATGCAGTATGTGTCCCATTGTTTTGAGCTGAAAGGTGTATCATGGTAGATTTACTTCCGCACTACTCTAGAAATGACCATATATATCCTTTTAATACATTTTTTCAATTTTTCCATTCTTTTAGTCCACACCACTTTAAAAACAAATTGAGAGTAAATCTGATGTTATATTCCACTTCCCAGTAATTTGAAGCAGAGACCTAGAACAAATATTACATCTAAAGGTAGTAAACACATCATGATTTCTATTTCATGAACCTGTAAGCTCGTTCTTAAAACTGTACTTTTAGTTTTTAATCAGTTTTTCTGCGCATTTCTTTTTGCTTATGAGCTTACATAACTGATATACTTCATCAATTTCTTAAGAGCAAAAAAAGTGGGCAACTTGGAGCATGCTTTTGAAAAGTGCAGGGATAAGCTACTTCTACAGTACGATTACAATAATCAGAAAGTACAGAACATATCATGTAACATTTTGAATAATGTGGAGATTTCAAGATTCAATTCCAACCTTTTGGATAACTGAGGAAGTAGGGGATCAGGTCAGTACCAGATGTCACTCACTTTTAGAGCCAGAAGCTAGATGAGGTTTGAATTTCATTATAAAACTCACACTGACTTCAACCAAACAGAATAGGGACTTTCCACGTAAAAGGGCGGTAAGCATTTTGTCACCTTCTTTACACAAGGAAGGTTTCTTAATTCTTTTTGGTCTTTTTATTTCATTAATTTCATAAAAATTGAAAGAACTGAGGCAGATCATATCTGAAGGAAAGTATAATAGAAGTACCACCTACTGAATTCTGTTGTTATAATAAAAAAGGGTATGAAATGCTGCACAGTCTTGTTAAACAAATTGTCTCACTGGACAAAGCGTTTGTTTTAAAATAATTTATTCCCCACTTGGCTCAACAAATGTCTAATTCTGAAACAGATATGGGTTAATTAAACATTTATATAATTTTTCTAGATTAGCTATTTATCATGTTTTGCATTCTCACACAGTGTCTGTTTAGCCTCTCAATGAGTCCAGTGCTTCACTAACGATCTTAGTAAAAAAGCCTCCCTTAACCATCTACGTCCTTTAGCATTCATTCCAAATGTAGATCACCTCTAGAACTAACTGGCTTAGTCACTGGATGTCACTGTTGCAGCACTAAACTTCAGTATTTAATCTGGAAACAGGAGGCAAGTATACTTGTATGTATTTTATTCCTTCACTATTATTAAAGGGTTGCATTCCTGCTCAGGTTGAAGTCAGCATGAGTTTTATTATTGGCTGAGTACTTAGAAGTGTGCAGGCCTGAGGATAATTTATGCTTTCGGGGGAGACTATTCTACCAGTGGCTTTTCATTTAATTTTTAATTAAAATTTGTTTCTATTTTAATTTAAAAATGGGCCCTGTCTTAGGTCTTTGTTTCTGCTGCTCTGAGAAGAGTTTTATTTCTGAATATATTTTTATATATATACATCACAATGCACATAATTCTGGTACTACATATATACACACATATATATACACACCAGTACCAGAATTATATACATATTTATGTATAGGTATGCACATCTAGCATTAACATCAGATTTCTAAAAACATTCCAAGATAATTTTCTTCGTAGGTTCATATAAGCAATAAATTTAAAGGATTAATTACTGTAAAAATAAAACACCTACCGTTTGCCTTAACAAGCCTGAGGGAAAGCTGAACAGTAAGAGAAACGCCGATCTACATGTTCATAGTTTTGAAAATTGAGTAACTTAAGCATGTGCTTAAGCTTACAAAGTCAGAGTCTTAGTTCTTACAGGGGCTTTTCCAAAACCCCTTGAAGTGTATTACGTCAGCACCAAAGTTATCAACTACAAATATATGATCACAGTATTATTTAACTGTTTCAGCTCTCATTTAAATGAAACTAAATGGAACCTGGTTTTAGGTAGACAACCACAAAACAAGCAGAATTCCTGCTCATTGGACTTCCTACTGATTTCTCAGAAAGTTGTGAGCATGCCTGTAGTTCCTTTGTCTTGACAAATGATGAATAGAAGTGAAAGTTATTTTCTCTATGGTGAATTCGACTGGGAGACACTAGTTATAGACACTCCTATGAACAGAACCCAGGTCACCTTCTATGCCATTTTCGTTTTTTAATACGCCAACTTCTCACAGGTTGAATCTTCCTCTATGGTATGCCTGGGGAATAAAAAAAAGAAGGTACAGGAGATGCTCAAACCATGACATAAGGAACAACAACAGGAGTTTCACAATATGCTTTCAGAAAAGTATTTTGAGGGTATGAGTAAATGAAGGAGATGGCAACTGAGGACATCACCATCCTCTGCCAGTTCTGGGAACTCTGAGCAGCTAGTAATGAAGCATATACCAGTCGACGTGCCAAATCTGTATCCACCCCTGAGCCCCTGCTGCTGCAGTGTCAGACCTGCTTCCTTCTGTTCACCTCACCTCAACACTGTGCTGTACCCTCTTGCCAAGAGTGACTCTCAACACCCTTGTTCCAGTTGTCATTTCTGTTCTATCACCTGCTGCCTCCTAATGCCTAAACCAGACATAGAAAGGCAATCTAAACACATAAGCAGGAAACCTGTTTCCCAGCCCTACTGGGCTGCTAAAAAAGAAAACAAAGCATTACCAACAACTACAGTGATAAAGACCTGCACTCCCTGGAGCTGGCTGCTTCCTCACCAACTCACTGGCTTGCAGCCTGCCAGGTGTTTATTTGGAGAGGAAAAGGCTTCTCTGGGAGATACAGAGAGGGCAAAAGTTGTTTGGGAAATGCTGCATAAGTTTTGGCTGTCTTCAGCTGCTATCTAGTATCTAAGACAACATCTCTACGCTCAACAAGCTCTTAAAGTGTTCTCATGAGAAGTATTCAGACAACTAAAACCAGCCAATTGTTCCTGTGTGACAGTTATTGCAGTGCACGTGCTTACCAGAGAGTGAAGGACAATTATTTACACAGTGTTCATAACTCCTAGAAGGCACAGAACAATTGTCTGCCCTTTGCCATGTTCCTGCTCTCCAAGAATCATAGAATCATTAAGGTTGGAAAAGACCTCTAAGATCATCAAGTCCAACCATCAACCCAACACCACCATGCCTCCTAAACCAGGCCCTGGAGTGCCACGTCTACACATTTTTTTAACATCTCCAGGGATGGTGACTCCACCACCTCTCTGGGCAGCCTGTTCCAATGTTTAACCACTCTTTCGGTAAAGAAATTCTTCCTGATATCCAATCTAAACCTCCCTTGATGCAACTTGAGACCATTTCCTCTCATGCTATTGCTAGTTACTTCGGAGAAGAGTCCAACACCCACCTCGCTACAACCTCCTTTCAGGCAGTTGTAGAGAGCGATAAGGTCTCCCCTCAGCCTCCTCTTCTCCAGACTAAACAACCGCAGTTCCCTTCACCGCTCCTCATAAGACTTGTTCTCTAGGCCCTTCACGAGCCTTGTTGCCCTTCTCTGGACACGCTCCAGCACCTCAGTGTTCTTGTAGTGAGGGGCCCAAAACTGAACACAGTATTCAAGGTGTGGCCTCACCAGTGCTGAGTACAAGGGCATGATCACTTCCCTACTCCTGCTGGCCACACTATTCCTGATGCAAGCCAGGATGCCGTTGGCCTTCTTGGCCACCTGACCACAAGGCTGGCTCATGTTCAGCCGCCTGTCGACCAGCACCCCCAGGTCCTTTTCTGCTGGGCAGCTTTCCAGCCACTCTTCCCTAAGCCTGTAGCGTTCCATGGGGTTGTTGTGACCCAAGTGCAGGACCCAGCACTTGGCCTTGTTAAACCTCATACAATTGACCTCTGCCCATCGATTCAGCCTATCCAGATCCCTCTGCAGGGCCTTCCTTCCCTCGAGCAGATCGACACTTCCGCCCAGTTTGGTGTCATCTGCAAACCTGCTGAGGGTGCACTCAATCCCCTCATCAGATCATTGATAAAAATATTAAACAAAACCGGCCCCAGAACAGAGCCCTGGGGAACACTGCTTGTGATTGGCTGCCAGCTGGGTTTAACTCCATTGACCACAACCCTCTGGGCTTTGCCATCCAGCCAGTTTTTTACCCAGTGAAGAATACACCTGTCTAAGCCATGAGCCACCAGCTTCTCTAGGAGAATGCTGTGGGAGACAGTGTCAAAGGCTTGTCTAAGGCTGTACCTAAAGTCCAGGTAGACAACATCCACAGCCTTGCCCTCATCCACTAGGCGGGTCACCTGGTCACAGAAGGAGATCAGGTTGGTCAGGCAGGACCTGCCTTTCATGAACCCGTGCTGGCTGGGCCTGATCCCCTGGTTGTCCTGCATCTGCCTGGTGAGCACACTCAAGATGAACTGCTCCATAATCTTCGCCGGTACTGAGGTCAGGCTGACTGGCCTGTAGTTCCCCAGATCCTCCTTCCTGCCCTTCTGTGGACAATTCATGTTTCTTTCCCAGATGACAGAACACTAATCTGTCTTCAGCAAAGCTCATGCTGCCTTCCAGTATTATTACTATTTTTTCCAGTAATAGAGAATAAGTAGTAAGTAATGAGCAGATTAGACATAGGTAGGAAGTCTAGATATCAGTCTGTACTTCAAGAAAGGGGGAAGTAGTGGATTCAAACTGCAAAAACCAAAGCATGTTCAAAGTCCAGTATCATACTGTTTCAAAGCTTATCAGTCAAGAGAAGACTATGTCAAACATGGAATATTTTGTACACTGCAATAATGAAACTCATTATGCGCTACTAACAAGCTGTGTGTCACGGATCCTGTGAGACTATAGATGGGAGAACCCTTTCAAACTCATTAGGTAAGAGCTACCTTAGATGACTGCTATATATCAAATTATTTACTGAGTAATATCATTTGTTCCTTTCTTTAGTAGCAAAATGACTTCAACTAATACGCAGGATTCAAAACATCTCTTATGTGCAACAGTTTCATGGCACACATACAAAGCAACAAAAAACCAAAACAGATCCTTTGCAAGATTGCCTGTCTCAGGAGACAGGAAATGGAACATAATGCCTTTCACAAGTATTTTCCATTTGGGCTTCATCTTTTCAAAATGAAGAATAAACATCTGGGATATTGACCAACCAAAATCCCTTAAGCGTATGCCTAACTCTAAATACATAAAACTATACATACATAATACATAAAAGGAAGTATTTTTAAAAGGAGAAAAACGTGTAACAGGTTGCTACATAAAATTGTACTTACTGTTGCATTCTTGCCTCATCTGGCAAGTTCAGACATATTGGTCTGGTCAGTAACTGGATGAATGAATCAACTGAAACTGTATCCATAATAATTCTTTAATAGAAATGAATTAAATTAATGATGGTTCATGTGAAAGATTTACTAATAGTACTGCCAGAGGACAAGTCAGGCGGGAAACTGAGAGTGTAGTCTATGGAAGACTAACAACAATGCAATGATCCTGTTTCACTCATTACTAAAAAACGGTATTTATAGGTGCTTCATGGGGACTAAGTACATCCTTAGCACAGCATAGTTCAACACAATTGTTCAGAACACTCACAAAAGTTGTATTTACAATGTATGGAAATTTATGTGGCTTCTATGGAAAAATCCCTATTTAATTTCTGTAAAATCCTTGTTTGCTGAGTGGCAAATTTGTAAATGGCAAATATCTCCCACTGCAATATTCTGATCATATAAACAGCATAATCACTATGAAAGACAATATAAAATCAAAAACCACCATCACACTTTGGATGCTTCTCTGAACCAAACCTACAAGACCTATGTTTTTCACAGATGAGATTTCCTTCTGATGCTGATTTTGTGAGGCTTTTTAATAATGCATCTTTTTCATTAAACGTCATTGTGAACCTGGATCAAGGGTTCAAGTCTCTCTCCATCTTCCCTGAATTAGCCTGTTTTAATAAGAAAACACGAGGAGAAGGAGGATTTTTCATAAAGCTCATGTGCTGTTGGTAAAAGAAGATTAAGAATTACTTTATATTTTCCTTTGATCCTCTGCAATCTCTTTCTAGCACCATACAAATCTCCTCTAGATTCTGGCAGAAACCTGACAACTTATTTGATTTCTTTACAGCAGGTGGAATAGCAGAGGTGACATTTTTTGCTTCCTTACACTACAGGGTAACAAAGCCTGCCCAGAGCCAAGACACTATAACACACACACTCCCTGCTCTAATACACTGCATAACTATTCTAATAGAAGCATATACATTTCATTCACAGAATAACCCTCATACAAACAAGTTGCAATTGCTTACACCTATGTTTCAAGGAAGCTCTTGATACAAACTACTTGCAATAATTCGAACACTGAAACAGTTTGCTCTCAATAACTAAATGTAAGCTGAGCAAAGGTTTCTTACAGTCACCAGAGCGCTCTGTTGGGCCATATTGAATTAAAGATATTTAAATATTCACCCCAACAGACTTTTTTCCCTTCAATACTCTTTTTTTTAATTTCATTACTTGTTGGAGAAATAGCTGCTATATAGATACAAAATACCTGTTTATGGTGGCTTTTCATCATATCTAGAAATTCACGTAAAATTTGACCAAATTAATTTTTCCTTCAAATACTTTGTAATCATACAAAAATAAAAAAAGAAACCAAAACCACTTACACAAAAATACTACAATTATTTAAATAGAATAACCTGCTTACTTGGAAGATATATGCAAAATCAAGTATGTTACTATTAGACGATTTAAAGATTTCCAATTTCAGATCTTTTTAATGGAAAGCCATGCTTTTATTATATACTTCCCACCCTCCCCCCACCCTGCAATTCTGCAATACACTGACACAGATAGATTTCAGCCAGGAATGAAAATTAGGAAAAAAACTATATGTTCAGAGATACAGATTCTGAATACCAACTTCCTTTAAGAAGGCTCTGTTCATTCCGTTGTTTCATCCAGTTTGATTTTACAAAAGCTGGTTGTGAAGTGAGAACTTGTCCACTGTGCAGATGGGTCAGAATCTAAACTGGATTAGTAAAATAACCAGCCAGTCTGTGTGATCTTCAAAGCAGAGTATCTCATGTTAATCTTTCTTAGCCACCATTTGCACCACAACCAGACTCATGCTGGTAAAATTACCATGGGGTGGTGTGTCAACGGGGTACACTGACTGAGACTGGAAGATTGGCATTTGCCTCAGCAGGTCAGTTCAGCAAAGGGAACATTGACTAAGGAAGCATAACGAATAGTTGAGCAAGTCAATTGAGAAAAGCAACAAAATAAATAAAGTGTAAAATTGGAAGCTAACTGGCACCACTTTTTACTGCAAAGTAAAGGTTACCACCTCCAGCAATGAGAGGATTGTTATATTTTATTACATCTGTCTTTATGAATGGAGATGCAACCTTGATCTGCTGTGCAGAAATACAGCAGTTGACTAGTACATGTGTTTCCTATCATGATTCTCTTTATGTACATTAATGTTTGCATATATGTACGGTTGGGTTAACGTTCATTCAAAAATAAAAGGGCACATCAGACACAAAAGGTGAATTCTTTCAAGTCTGTTAAATGTTAAATGCCCATTTCTGTACATGCAGTTCTCTGCTTCTGGGTTCTTGTATAAACTAGAACTGCCAGGTGAGTACTGGGAAGAGCACTGTTGCAAGACATTGAGCACGATGAAGAATTCAACACACTGTCCTTTAGGACGCTGTGGAGATTGCAGGATCATTCTGCACTTAGAAAGATGTCACAGGTCTGTAGTGTATGAACCATTGTAAGGACTGAGCTATAGTAGTATGCAGTGTATTTCCTACTTGGTCAGGACAGAAGAACTTCAAGTTTTGAGGGTGAATCATTCTCAGAAGCTCTTTAGGTTTATTTTGCAGACTAAATTGACATAAATATTTCAGTTATGCTTTAAAGAAATAACTTCTCTCCTTTTGTATCCTGTAGAAGGGAACCATGTGCAAATAGAGATCACCTAAGTATGGAGATCTTGTAACTGCGCTGCTCTACCATTTCATGTATCAGCTCCACAAAAAGTATGACTCTGATCATTCAATCAGCAGTGACACATGTCAAAATTCCCTCTTGTTTTTGTTCCCTTACTGCTGAACTGACAAAAAGTGTGGGTGCTTTCTAAATAAGAGGCTTGAATAGGTTACAGACACAGCACAGGGTTAGAATTGTTCATACACTGAAATGCAAGAGGAAGAAAATTAATTTTTTCAGGACTTGTTCCAGAGATGTAAAATGATGTGCATACAGGCAAAATCATTTTTAAAATTCAAGGGTTTTCTTCATTTCTGTTAGTGTGGTGCAAGGAATGGAGGATGAGGTCAAATTTAAGAAGAAAGCAAATCAGTTTTCTTCAGAGTAATCAGCTGTTCATGAGGAAAAAAAAATACTTTGTAACCTATGTGCAACAACATATAATATTTTAATTAATCTTTTTCAACCCTGGCATCTTTGACTCTACTATACAATTTTGTTCCTTAGCACAAAGACCATTAGTTCAATCAGTGCTATTGATCAGGATGTGATTTTTTTTTCTTTTGCAGGTTATGTAAAAATTTTAGAAATCATGAAGAACACAGGCATTATTATGACAGTTTTGTTCTATTTAAAAAAGAAAAATCTTACTGGGTTTTGAACTCTGCTTTTTGGATACAAACTGTAAGCAGGTGGACAGGCCAGCTGGAAAGCAGAAGGAAAATAAATAACCCAGAAAGAAGTTACAATTGCCCAAAGCAAGAGACACATTTATTTAAAGATGAATCCCTAGGGAGGTTTTGTAAGTATTTTTGGAAATAAAAATATTCATGCTAAATTAGGTCCCTCTCAGTAAACAGTATTTTTTTCTGAAACTAAATTGCTTTTTGCTAAACATAGCTGATTCACATGATCAAAAGAAGGTCCTTTGATTTTTACAGAAAATATTCACTTTTCTTATCAAAATCTCACCCTCAACTATCAATCCTTTGTTCACAATAGACGGCAGAAAAATGATTAAACCAAGTATCTGTGTGAATAATGGTCTACCAGTTCCTTCAGCTCATGGAATTAAGGGGGCACTGAATAATCAATTAAGTGATCTATTGAGTAAATACCTTGCCTGGGCATAAGGGATATCAAGGGGCATGTGCTTAAAAAACCAAAATGTCAAAACAGTTTCTTGGTGATTGATTACTGCTATTTGGTAAAAAGAATGAAACTTCACGATATTTAATTTGATTACTTGCTAATGATTTTGCAGAAGCATTTATGACTTAGGTGGTAGCTTTTACTACCATTAAAGGGTGAAAATGATATTTCCTCTTTCATCGTTGCATACCAACCTACTCTTTGTGCCTTTGAAATCACAGAAAGTAACTGCAGGTCTGTAATAATAAGCATGGCTGTACAGAGTACAATGACCCTAGAGCTTTCCTCCTAGCTTGCAAATGGACCTTTATGCTAATGCCTGCAAAGTATCTAGAAAGAACCAATTTACCTTTTATTTCAAAATGGACTTGAAAACGGACAGTCTGCTCAGTGTAGCTTTATCATTAGGTAAAAAAACCAAACAAACCTGCTCTACTAGAATATACACATCTAAAGTTAAACAGTGGAGTATGTTACTGGATGAAAATAGGATTTGTGATTTGTTTTCTCACTGATATATGCAGATTTTCTGTTTATGTACTATGACTTTCAAAAAGATTAAAAAAAACGCCAACTGTTTTTTTCAGATTTACTTTAAAAGGTTGTCCACCTATAAGTGACTCAGCAAAAGTTCTGTATGTGTGGTACTAAGCAATGGCTGTGGAAAAAAAAAAGTCACTGCACCAAGTGTATTTTTGTAAAGTATACATAATATGAAAGAACCACACTAGTACTCTGGTATTACAGTGGCAACTTGCGAGAGCATCTCTCTTCCTCCAAAACAAGCAGAGTTTAAATGAAGTGGAACATTGAATATTTACCACCTCACAGGCATGGAGATACTCCAACATCCTCTGGCAAA
>WAAD01031560.1:19706-37394 GCA_013389945.1 Fregata magnificens
AAAAAAAGAAAACAACGTTTTCACCATCTAAGTTGTCCTTTTGTGTAATTCTGACCACATAATTTTGTTAATTCTTTTACTAAATTCAATTACTGGCCATACAAAATTTTTGAAATACATATCTAATCTTGATTTAAAGACTTAAGATCACGAAGAGTGTCCAGTATACTTTCACAAATACATCTGGTGACTGATTATCCTCACCACATGCATCTTACTTCTAAAAAAAATATACTACTCTTGGTTCCCAAAAAGGTAGCCTTGCTATGAAGTCAGCTATCAGAAATTTCTTCCCAAGCTATTATAGGTGGACAAAGACAACATAATTTTGTTTGTTATTAGAACACAAATTATTTTATTTCTCATTTTTATTCGCTCATTTCCTCCCCAACTAATGACCAGCTAATAATCAAAGTTACCAGGAGTGTTGTGAGTGGCACTGCCAGTGCTATCAAAAGCCTAATCATTTTTCAAATCAATCTACAAAAAGTACAACGGACAGCCAGACAAATGTGCTAGCTAGAAAATAAAGTTGTAAGTAGGTCACTTTTTCTGCATTTTCTATACATGCTAAAGTAAAAATCCCTCAGAATTCAACTGCTCAAATAGCAGTACAGCTTGAACTAGGGATTTTGGACCAATTCAATTCAGTATAGTCACAAATAATGTCCACCGAATGGCTGCTCTGTGATAGAGTGAATTTTCCCTCGCTATTAATTGGCAAGATGCAGCTGACATCCCACACAATAAAACAGACTCACTAACTTTTTGACAGGCATTTTACCTGGATTGGAATAAAACATTAAGGAGTCATTAAGCAATTATGGAAAGGAAAGACAGAAATATATTAATGCCTTTTGTGACTTTCACTTGGCTGCAGATTTGATAGAACCACAGAAAAGGAAAGCTATAATAATTAAAACTCCATAGTGATTATAGATTTCCCAGTACAAATCTGAAGTTATAAGACTGCTATATTATAAGATACTGATGTTATGTTTTGTAAATATTCTTACTTTGATTTCAGCTATTGCAGTATGTCTTAACACAAATTCAGTTAAAGGGCTTACCACAAAAAGGAAATAAAGCCCTTAAAAGAACTTAAAAGAAGAAACATGAAAGAGAAACTTTCACATGCTTTGTACATCAAGATGAAAGTTTTGTACAGCTGCTCTACGCTGTAACCTTATTAATGTTGTTCTTTTTTTTTTTTTTTAAATCTCTAAACTTCTCACTGCAAGGCTATTAAATCACGTCTACATACAGATTAACAACCACCTGAAATGTCATATATGGATTTGGGAAGGAAAACATCCTTTAAATGTGGATATGCTGTACAAATAGAGATGATTTACCATGAAACAGCTTTCAATCAGAAAATGCCAGTCCATTAAAACTTAACCTTTCTTGGGAATATACCAATAGAATGCTACAATCAAATCTACGCAGAAAGCCAGAAACTGAAGACAGATGCCAGAAGTGCCAATATCTTAGTAATTAGGGCCTGACTTGAAAAGAGAAAATGGTCTCAGGCAAGTGCTCTACTTACCAGTCTGCTTGTCATTTTGTCCTTTTTGTTCTGTGACTTAGAAATGTAACAGCAGCATCAACATGAGAGGTCTGGGCTTGCACCTGTCACAGCAGAACAAAATTCTGAAATTCTGTTTAATAAAAATTAAAAATGATTAAATAGGAAACTCATCTCTGTAATTAGGTAAACATCTGTAAACCATTGTTCCTTACACAACACAGAAAATTCTTTCTTGCTTTCAAAGCTTCTTAAGAGCTTGTACTTAAGTTCCAGAAAATTATAACTTATCCAAAGCTAGAAAAGCAAGTGTGTTCCTCCAACTAGGTACTTCATTATTTCAAAGGAATCATTTGTCTACAGCAGCAAAAATGTATTGCTCTCTGGTATATGTCATACTTATATGAAGCTGTACAGGGGAGACAGTATTGAATACATAAAGCTTTATCTTTCTTTAGTTTTAGTAATATCATCACATAACACTATGTGAGACATCTTCAGGGTTTTTTTTTTTTTATATTTACATTTCTAGCATTAGGTGATGAATGGGTTTAGAAATCATCAAGAGTTGTAATGAAGGTAGTGAAAATCAGGTGACCTTTTACCTTCTTCTGCCTGAATTTAGTTAGGACTGGAGAATGGAAATGTAGAAATCCAGGTGTGACTGTAGAGATGGCAAGAATGGAAACTATCAAAGCAAATGAAGTTAGCAGGACCTATATCTCTTAAGCCATCTTTTGGTGAAAGACTGGCATGGGTTACAAGCAAGTGTATCACACAGTACCTTATGCATGACAGAAAGATGAGGAGATGGATAATAGCAAAGAAGTGATTAGGATTCCTCAGGGAACTGAAATGGAAGTTGAATGCCAGTGCATGTCTCCAAAGAATTAATAATCACTTTGCAACAAAAAAGTGTCCTTTTACATCCTGTCTACCTTGGACTAAAGTTGGGATGAGAAAAGAGAAAAACAAGAAACATTCTAAGAATGGGAAAGAACATGAGTTGCCATAGAAAATGCAGGACAGGAAGGCCCTGTCCCCTTTGGGCAGGTGTCTGGGATGGACAGACAACCATTGGTGTCAGGAATGGAGTCGAGTTCAGGTGAACGTGGAATGGGGACACAAAAAATGGGGTAGATAATGGCTGCCTTATGCAACCTGAGGGCTCACAGCATCGATTTCCTGCACTTCAGCTCAAGGTTGGCAGTTTCTGCCACCACATCCTACATTTGCATAGTAACTTTTTATATCTTTTCTCAACACAATCCCCAAAACCCTTATGTGGTCTGAGTTTCTCCTGCTGGACGAGACAATGTCTGGAACATTTCTAAAGCTAATCCTGTTACTGCATCTGCTCAGTCTGTAGCCAGCTGTGCTACAGACCTCCCTTTTCTGATATACATATAGGTGAAGACAACCAAAATTGCTGCCTTCTCACCAATATCTCTGCTTGAAATGTGACAGCTGTATATAATACCTTCACCTGACACAAAATGGATTGTGGTCAACATACTTCTCTGCCTCTCTGAGACAAAAAAAATAGTCACTCTTAATAACCTTGATAACTTTTATGAACTTGTTTTACTTTCAAATAAAATTTGTTTGCCATCCTTTCATCTCTGAGGTTGTATTTACATTCTTCTCCAACATGAAATAGTAAATTAATATCCTCTAGTGACCTCTAAATCACTCTCATTCAATATGCTTTTGCTATGCTTTTTGTTATTCCTCTTCTATCTAAACTGAATGAACATATCTTTCTGATCTCTTCTTCTAGGGAAATCTTACCTTGTTTAATCTTATTGATTGCCCTCTTGTGTCCTATCTGATTGACAGAAAGTGAACTGGGCATTGTATTCAAGGCAATGCATCCCTTTAATTTATATTGTTTGCACTGTATTTTCATTAATTTCACCCCACTCATTCATCATTACAATCTAAAATAATTTTGAGTCTTTTCGTCTTATTTTCTTAATAATATCTTCTTAGAACAACTTGCCATCAGTGTTTTGCCTCAAGTATGGTTTCTTTCTCCCTTATTTGTATGCTAAGCCCGTGGCTTCACAAAGCAACCCTGGAGAATTACTGCTGATGGGATTGGCTGATACTGTTTTAAACCTTAATCTAAACCCAAATATATTTATCACCTGTTATTTCTTGGAGGTTTTAATGAACACTTTAGACTTCTCAGCAAATTTGTTTTAGCAAAGCAACAAACAAAACCAGTAAATTTAAACAGATTTTGGAACCTTGATTACATACTAAGTATCTTCAAAGCACATAACACATTTAAAAAAAAAAAACCAAACAACCAAAAACACCCCACCCCCACCCCAATTATAGTACAATACCGCAATCCATAAATAAAGAGGCAACTTACTGAAACTTAGCTTTCTTAGGTGGAAGCAACAGACATTATTAAAAGTCAGTAATGCTTGCAGTATCAGCAAAATACATGAAGATAACTTGTTGTTCATTCAAAAAAGTTCATTAATGTAACTTGACTCTGGAAGGTAATTACAAGATAATCCCATCTTTCTCCATCCCTCTAGTAATTGATCTGTCTGGGTTTTTTTGCAGCTTGTCTCATCTGACTGTGTCTCCCTGAAGAACTCTGAGACTTATGAGCTTTTGTGTGAGTGCAGTGGTCAGTCAGAGCAGAGCTCACTGTGGAACAGAGCCTAAAGGCAGATTAGCAATCAAGAATTTTACTGAAAACATGACATTGAAATTTTATCACGAAAACTGAACAAGCCTGTTAATGATATGAAAAGCCTTTGAACAGTTAATTCAAAGAAAAACCTTGCACTAATAGAAGCTCTTTGCCAATCTACTCCAGCAGAAGAATTGTCTCATTTCATTTATTGCTACCTTTTTCTTCTCTACTTGGTGCAGCTGGAGGAGGATTAAAATATTCAGACATGGGAAAAAGGAAACCAATCCAAGTACTCGGCATAAAGGAGACCTATCTCCACCTCCGTCCCCTTGAAGAATGCTACTGAAAAATATCCTTTCCTATTCTTCTAAATTCCTTTGCTGCCTTCTCTCTTTCTGAAGAGTTCATTCTCACAGAAGATAGGCACACTCTATTTGCTCTGGCTGCTCCAGAGAAGCTGCTTTTCTATATAAACTTGGCAGACTTAAAAAGCAAGGGTTCCCCATCACCCATTAAATATTGAGACAGACAAAGGAAGTGCCTGAATTTAGAAACTTTTCCAGACAGCTTGGAACTATATAGCACAGAAACAAACCACTGCAGTCTGGCAATGCTTTGTTTGCAGCACTATGAAATATTTCAACTGGTCATGAAAGAAATGCTACTGTATAACAGCTACTCAGAGCCTCTTCTCATTTTGGAAGCTGTTTTGTTTATGCTGAAACCTGCTCCACAGGAAAACAGATGATTTCAAACCAGTCATTTGCCTGGCACAAATAAAAATAGCAAGACAAACAGACTGTCAAATTTCATTTGGGTATTTATATCTGCTAATACAAAAGCCAAATATGATCTCTTTGCTTACTTTTTGGATAGAGAAATGTGTTGCAGGCTGTGTGAAGAAATAGACTATCAGGAAGGTTGGTTTCTTTGAAGAGCTGGAGACTGCTGCATCTATTTACCTGTATAAATTGGCTCATATTTGTAATAGTTAGCAATGACAAATTACCTGCAGTGCCTTTTCCCTAAAGTTGTTTCCAACTTTGATGTAATCTTTTTGGATTTCAGTAAAGCTTTTGATACTGTCTCTCACAGTATCCTCCTGGACAAAATGTCCAATATACAGCTGGATAGACACATAATGCAATAGGTGAACAATTGGCTGATGGGTTGGGCTCAAAGGGTTATAGTAAATGGGGTTACATCGGGTTGGCGACTGGTCACTAGCGGGGTTCCGCAGGGATCCATCTTGGGGCCAGTGGTCTTTAACATCTTCGTAAATGACTTGGATGTAGGACTCAAAGGATTACTATCAAAGTTTGCTGATGACACAAAATTGGGAGGAGCTGTGGACACTCTTGAGAGCAGAGAGGCCCTGCAGAGAGATCTGGACAACTTAGAGGGCTGGGCAATCACCAACCCTATGAAGTTTAACAAGGGCAAGTGCCGGATTTTGCACCTGGGACATGGCAACCCTGGATGTACGTACAGACTGGGGAACGAGAGGCTGGAGAGCAGCCCCACGGAGAAGGATCTGGGAGTTCTGGTCGATGGCAAGCTGAACGTGAGCCAACAGTGTGCCCTGGCAGCCAAGAGGGCGAACCGTGTCCTGGGGTGCATCAAGCACTGCATTGCTAGCCCGTCGAGGGAAGTGACTGACCCGCTTTACTCTGCACTGGTGCGGCCTCATCTTGAGTACTGTGTGCAGTTTTGGGTGCCACAGTATAGCAAGGATATGAAGCTACTAGAGAGTGTCCAGAGGAGAGCCACGAAGACGGTGAAGGGTTTAGAGGGGAAGGCATATGAGGAGCGGCTAAAGTTACTTGGTCTCTTCAGCCTGGAGAAGAAAAGACTGAGGGGAGGCCTCATCACGGTTTACAGCTTCCTCGCAAGGGGAAGAGGAGGGGCAGGTGCTGATCTCTTCTCCCTGGCGACCAATGATAGGACCTGAGGGAATGGCAGGAAGATATGCCAGGGGAGGTTTAGGTGGGATATTAGGAAAAGGTTCTTCACTCAGAGGGTGGTGAAGCACTGGAACAGGCTCCCCAGGGAGATACTCATGGCGCCAAGCCTCACAATATTCAAGAAGCATTTGGACAACGCCCTCAGACACATAGTGTGAATTTTGGGGTTGTCCTATACAGGGTCGGGAGTTGGACTCGATGATCCTTGTGGGTTCCTTCCGACTCAGGACATTCTATGATTCTATGAACTTAAATAAAATGAAATTTTACCCGTCCACCAAAGGCCAAAATTAAAATCTACTAGTGATCCAACAGCTGCTTTTTTGTTTGTATGCTGAATGGTGTCCTTGACTGGAATGCCACAACGTGAGGAAATAACCAGCTTACAAACTAGCATATCATATATAACCCATGGCCAATTGTGATCACCCAGAATACTGGTCGTTCTTCCTTTATCCCCAGCCACCCTCATACAAAAACTCTGCTTTTTCACATGATAGTTTGACTGGATTCCTTTAGGAAATAAAGTCTCTTTGTTTCAGTTGAGTTACACCGCTTAATACCTTGAGTTCTAGTCTCTGTTTAGCTGGCTTACTCATTTAAATCACACAGCTTGTTACACTGGATTTTTCTGGGTGAAAAGAGGAACACATTACTAGTGTCTAGAAGCCTCATGACTTTTTCTGGATGAAAAGCAATTCCCATAAGGTGAATGCCATTTCACCTTAAGCTTTTTCAGTAGCAAATTTAAAAAAAAAAGAAAATCAGAAAAGGCTTAGTTTCCTTTGATGGAGTTCATTGTTATAATCAGTTTAAAATTTGAGTATTATCTTAAAGGAGAAGAAATTAGTTTTCTCTTCACTTTCTTGCTTGAGATGCACAATTCTTGATCAAAACTAGAAAGATTTTTACAGACTATATAATAAAATCTTGTCAAGACACATGTTAAACAGGCAAGGAATAACAGACTATGTGGAAAGATTACAAAAGATCAAATAAATAATTCTTGCTTGAATCATGTGGTACCAGAGCTATAATTCCTTATGTTTTTTAAGTGAGGTAGTATAAGATTTATTTTATTGTTCATGTGGAAATTGGAGCAGAAGCATGCTCCTGGAGCATGGAAATAATATACCATGCTAGTAGGAAAAAAACCTTTGGCTAGGTAATGCATGGAACAATATTGAGAAGTGGAAGCTGTGCAGTATGAACCAAAGTCAAGCGAAGTCTAGATAGCTGTATTTTCTAGAGACTCAGAGCCGTTAAGCCTCATCAGTTGCAGCTCATGTCTTCTGTAAAGGTTAGGACAAGCTGCCTTTTCAACTCCTCCAATCCTAGACTGGAACAGCAGCTGAAAATGCCAAGAGCACAGCCTTTGAAAAGCCAAAAGATGAGGTGCATCAGTTTGCAGTGATCGTTTAGCAGTGACACGAGATTACATTACAAAGGAATTAATATTTCCATTGCTTTCCCATCTCTTCATCCAAACCCTGCTGTGTTCTGCTTACAATGAAGTTTGACCTCACTATGTAGAAGGGAGAATTATTAAACCACAACTTTGTATTGTAGGTTCTCTAATGAGACCTAAATACAAATTACAATGAAGTTCTTAGCTGAAATAGTTGAGATGATACAAAAGTTCAGATAAAGACAGTAGGACTTCCCAATTTCAAGTGTGTCAGGAACATTTTCTTTCTATTTTCCCCACATACATTCCTAGTGTTGTACTGCTTAATAGCAGTGGTCCACTTTAGTAATTTTTTTAGGGTGTTTGGGATTGGGGGTGTGTGTGAGTTTGTTTTTTAAACACATTAATAAATACATGTATGCCATTATCTTATAAGGATAAAAACAGTGATCTTATTTTCAAAGCACTTTGATAAGAAGTGCCATATGCAGGCTGGGAATTGTTTTTCTGAGTTTGTTTTCAAAGTTGGGTTTGGTTTTGGGTTTTGTTTTTTTTTTTCTTCATGTTAAGAGTGACCTGTGCTACCTGACCTGTCCAGAAAGGAGGAAAAAAAGAAAAATAAGTAATTTGCTTGATTCTTTGTGTGTCATCAAACAGACAATGAACTCACAGAAGAGATTAAGGGATGACAAGGAGATGGCTCAGCCTATATTCACTGTGCAGATCTGTAGAAAAATTTGGTCAATAATAATTTCACATTCAGAAATACAAGCTAGAAAGCCTAAAGTACAGTCAAAGGCCATCCCTGCTACATTTATCAATCAATCTAAATGCACAGGTCTCCACTTTATAAACTAAATTGCACATGGAACTGTTATTAGCCAGTTATACAGAGAAACTATACAGACACAGCAAGAAGCTTCTGCTTTGTGAAAGAAAAAATAAAATTACAGTCCATGCAATAAGCATTCTCTCCATATAGGCAGAACTACTTGCTCTTCGTTTATTATTTCCTTGCAGTGTTGACAAAATAAAGGAAAAAAACCCACCTTCTTGGGCCTTATGTCCACAAACAGATTGACAGTATCTTTCCACCCTACCCTGTGTGGCACTACTTACTTTATGTAGAGAACAGGGTAGACAAGGAACTATCTTAATGGGCCTGGAGTACAGGTTTTCTGAATGATGTGCAGGAGGCATTACTGAGCTATATTTGATGTACAGTGCATATCTCACATATTTAGGGTGTATTTGGACTGTGGTAGTGCAGCAATGATGACTGGATGAGCATAAATCCACTAGTAATATTACTAGCCTGGAAAGCCTGGGCAGTCCCTGAGAAATTCTCTTCCCCTCAAGTAAATCCAGTGCTAGGGTCAACTTAGTGCGGCAATGACTCTGAAGAGCCAGCCTGTATGGCATATACTACGTTGTTGAATTTCTGTAGCAATATTTAAACCACAGCACAGATTAGTTTCTAAAAATTCACTCAAAGCACAAAATGTTGTCCCTTTTTCCCCCCAATCAGATATTCTCCATTCCAGGAAAATACAAAATTTAATCCAGTTGAATAGTTTTTACCTTAGACCTAGTAATGTATTTTAAGGCTTCAGATTTTGGTATACATTTTGTATGGCTTATCTGAGACTGTCCGACTTACAGTTAAAAAAAAATAAACCAAAACCAAACAGAAAACCAAACAAAAAACCTTGTTTAAGCTATATGTAAATTCCAGGTGCTGCACAAAATATTAAAATGAAATTCTGTTGGCACTGGCATACTAGTACATTTTCTATTCAAAGAACTCATGCATTTGTTACTTTTGACATACTCTCTCTGGGAGACCTAGGCAACCTGAGTTCTCATATCTTGCTCATTTAAAAGGCCAGTAATTGCACTACTCTTGCCCAACGCCAACATATGAATCATTCCATATAAATGAGAGACTGGATCAAAATTGTACTAGGTACTAAGAACTCTCAGCCACATTTGTGTAAGTTTAAGGGTGAACACCGATTCTGTGTTTTTAATCGGTAAAAACACGCTTCCTAAAGTATAGAATATTCATCTATGAATAAACAGGAAATTTTTCACTATAAAAAACCTTTTGTTTGTCTCCCAGCCCTTTAGTTACACAAAAAGAGGCAAAACCTTGCAAAACTTACAATATTTTTGAAAACTGCTTCTCATTAAGGTTTCTGTCATGCTCTCTGATCATTCAGTTTCATACTAAATATTTCTTCAATAAAACAGAGTGTATTATAACAATTTTTGGACCCAAGATTGAAAATGCAAAATCTTTGTAGGAGCTGCTACGCAATTTTCACAAATAGCCTCATTTTCCGTAAATATGGAAACCATTTGCTTATCCTGGTCAGAGATCTAAATATATTTCATTTAAATACCTATAGGTGGTGCTGAAATACAATCGTTTCTTTAAAAAAGTGGTAATCACAAAGTAACTCTGTAGCAACACTACCCATGAAGACAGATAGCCCTCCTGATTGTGCAGATTTACTCCAGGGAAATGCAGCTGAATCAGAAATCGGATTGAAGTTCATTATTTGTGTTTTCCTCAGGTATTTATTACAATAGATTTTCTCATATGACTGTGTCTTATAGCCAAGACTGTTTCCAAGACAGAAGTTGCAAAATATAAATGTATTTTTTAATTGTTGGAAATAACCAATAATAACAACATAAATTGTGAAAATGTAGCTGTCATATGCTATGTCACACTAGCATGTCATATGGCATAACTACAAAGAAAAAGAAACATAAACATGTTTCCCCAAGAATTTCCCTTTCAGGTTGCACATTTCATCCTAATAATCATAAATTTTGCCATTCGGTATAAATTATGACAATGCAGCTACTAATAATAACTCTCTGGGCATCAGCCCAGTTTGCTGAAATGAAGCAGAACTAACCAGCTTCTCCATAAACATATAATGGAAAAGAACAAAATCTTTGCCAGGCATAATTAACATGTGGTAACATGATAATCAACACCAGATGAATCCATACTTTCTGGTTTCAAAAAATACATAATAATTCCACATTAGTGATTATTTATAGGAAAACTCTGAAGTGTTTGCAATTATGAACATACTTTATGATAAAAGTCATAGTTTGAGCCATTTCCTGTAATGCTAACACTTTACACTTAATTTCCAGGCTTTATTCAGCTTTTTAAAATTATGAAACTTAAGAAAAAAAGTTACAGTAAGAAAATAAACAACTTTAATAGTTCTAGAATTTTTTTAAAGATAAATAAGGCACAGTAAAAAAATTATGTCAGAAAAAACTTGTATAAATAATTAAATGCTTAAAATGTTTGTGAACAAAGTTTTATGCAAATCATATAAAACAACTGAACAACATAAAACATGAAGGGCAAGGGACCCCTTAGTCCCTGAATCCAGCTCCATCCATTTGAAAAGTAGTTACAGAACAAAGGTCAAAGCATGCAGAACATAAAATTGCCTCTCCCTCCTCTTGCAACATAAACTGCAAGCCACAGATGTGCTTTTCCTCAGTGGATCATAAAACCCAAGGAATGAAACACAGAAACCTACATTTACCCCTCAGTTAACAAGAAAAGAGCAAGAAAGAAATTATATGACTGATACCTTAAATTCCTAAAAGAGCAGGAAGTTTATTTAGTAAAAACAGTATGGAAAGTGACATTTATTTATTCTAGCTTTCCTTTAATTGCAAAGTTAAGCTACTTTCAGAAAAAAGTAGGTTGCGTGGGAAGTAGAATTCACACAAAAAGGAAGACTCTTTACACTGGAGTTTGTCACAAAGAGGTACACCACCCTTTCACTCAACATGTTCTTTAGATTAAAATGTAATCCATGGTTTCTTTTTTTTCCCTTCCAGATGTTAACCTCTTCCTTGTAGCTGATTTGGAAGTTAGATGCAGTAAGGCAGCATACAAAGACAGGTTTAAAAGGGAATATGAATTCTATAGAGACCATGCTGCAGCTTCAGAGCTAATGCAGGCTCTTGTTCTAGACCTGAAAGGACATTATCTTCAGGCCTTCAGAAAATATAAACAAATATAATTAAATTTGGCAAGGCCATCACACTGAGAAAAAGTTGAAAACCTGCACAGGATGAACAACTCAGTCATTTCCTTTGACAAATCTTCAGCTGTATTTCCCCATCTCTCCTCAGAGATCTTTTTGGATTAGAGGGCATCTTTAGTATTCACTTTTGCTTCCTAACATCTTCCTGAACCAGGTGTCACATATTTTAGTGGCAAAAACAGGATTATAAACTGGTAGTAGTAGAGAAAACTAATTCTTAAGAAAAACAAGAGACAGGTAAGTAGTAATGTCGACTAACTACTATTTGATCTTACAACTTCTGTAAACCTAGAGGCAAGCCTAAAACTGATTTCGATAGGTTAAAGAAGCTGCAAAAGAAGTGGACTTTCTCAGAATAAAAACAGTTCTAAGTGCATTGCTCTCCCAGCAACACATGGAATAGACGGCACAAATCAGACACGTTGTGGTTAATGTGTACAATTATACTTAATTATACTTCTATTAAATAGTTTGATTACACAGGGACTGTTTAAGGTAGTATGAATGAGTCATTAGATTAGATAGAGGAGCATTATTTGGCCACATTTAGATTAATTGAAGTTGTTAGGAAAGGACTTCAAAACTTAGGTTGTACAGGTACAGTACAGTGCTAATGAATGCTGTGGCATGGATCAATCATTCCACAGGCAGACAGCAATGCATCAAAATGCAGACATTTGTAATGATCTACATGTATTAATTGAGATTGTAGCTCAATATTTTCTTTAAAATCAGAAAAACTAAAAAAAATTCCAAAACAAAGTAAATTTCAAGCCCTACTGACTCAAAAAGATACAGATGAACTTGACCTGTTCATTTTACATTAGGTATATTTCAAGGTTTCCCCAACTTGGAGGTTCAGTAAATTAATCAGTATACCACCCAGTGGGTGGTCTGGTCATACCCTACCTACATAGGGTAAGACTCTACATGTATAATTTTTTTGAGAGCTATAGAACATAACATGTTTGAAATTGAACGATGAATTCCCTTAACTGTTAGGCAATATTTACTGTGGTGTTGTTTTACCTCTACTTGTGTGAATCTGAATTTGGGTCATAATGTTTTTCATAATGGCACTATCTCTCCTCTGCAATTTTGGATATATTTAAACAGCATCTTTTACCAACCAGAGTAGACAGAAAGGTAAATTTAACCATCCACGTAATCCAATTGTATAAAAATGTGACCCACTTTGGCATAAATCATTCTGGCTCCTTTGATATGAGCAGAAGTTAATGAAAATAAATGTTAATTTATATAGGAGGGCCATGTAGATGATCAGGGGGCTGGAGCACCTCTCCTATGAAGACAGGCTGAGAGAGTCGGGGTTGTTTAGCCTAGAGAAGAGAAGGCTCCAGGGAGACCTTATAGCAGCCTTCCAGTACTTCAGGGGGCCTACAGGAAAGATGTGGAGGGACTCTTTATCAGTGATAGGACAAGGGGTAATGGTTTTAAAATGAAAGAAGATAGATTTAGATAAGGTATTTGGAAGAAATTCTTCACTATGAGGATGGTGAGACACTGGAACCGGTTACCCAGAGAGGTTGTGAATGCCCCCTCCCTGGAAATGTTCAAGGGCAGGTTGGATGACGCTTTGAGCAACCTGGTCTAGTGCAAGGTGTCCCTACCCATGGCAAGGGGGTTGGAACTAGATGATCTTTAGGGTCCCTTCCAACCCAAACCATTCTATGATAGATTGGAAACCTGGTTCAATAACCTGTTTTATCGGTTTAATACATAAGCCAACTCTGAACTGACAGCTACAGGGTCCAAATACACCCTAAAAATTCAAATGCAAAAATTGGCCCTGCTTAAGCATAATATCTGCAAAAAAGCCAATTTGGTTATGTGAATTATATAAATAGTCAAGACAATCACCATGGATTAAAATGTTTGTGGTAATCTGGTGTAGCTATATACCTTGGAGGGTTCATAAACACAACTTGAGAGACCTAGAGGAGGCTAAGTTAATGTCTTAATTGTCTCATTTAATTGACTGTTTATAAATTATCCTTTTTCTGACCTGACTGCCCTTCCAAATACCACATCTTATGACTACTTTTCCTTCTCATTTTGCCCATTCTGTGTATGCTACTTGTCTTAGACTGTGTGCTACTTTTTCGTACTTCCCTATATATTTAGGGTGGAAAAGAAAACACCTGGCACATACGTAGCCATTCATCTGAGAAGTTGAGGGGAAACAAGAAAGTGACTACAACCAGATTTGAGCCATCAGCACTGAAGTTGAAACTTTATCTAATCTCCCACTGTTTTTCCAATTGGAAAAGAACTATTGTTCTCATTTGTCAAATTCTCACCACAGACAGCTCAGATAGGATGTTTCATTCACTACTTCCTTTTTCAATGTCCCCTGAAGCTGCTTGGTACTGGAGAGAACTGAGATAAGGTATCATTCCTACTGTATGCTATGCATACATCAGAATCCAAAGCTTAAGTCTTGCCTAGCTTGTATTGTCAAAAACCAAGTCAAGATCACAGCTCTGTTGACACAGGGTTTCAAAACTTCTTAGGACCAACTACATATTGCTACTGGGAAACCAGTTTTTATTCTTGGATCTTAATACAAATACAAAAGCCTCAGTGAGGGTTGCCCCTCTCCCTTGGGAGCCGCTTTAAAGCTGAAGCTCTTACCCTTGGCCCCCACCTGAGCTACCCTCCAGCAGTGCTGCAGCCATGCCTATGCCCAGTCATCAATGCAGACCCTGACCTGCACATTGACTTCTCTGTTGACCTCAGACCCACCTCATCACTATGCAACTTGCCTGGCAATCGCTGGGATGTATCTGACCCTGGTTATTCTCTCCAGACCTGATCCCAACCCTGTCTTCCTGACTTGACTTCCCAGCTTGACCTTGCACCTGCCTTGTCATCACAGACTTGTCTGATGATCTGGACTCTTAGTTGACCCTGGTTGCCATCACCATGGCTACCCTGCTTGCCTTACTCTCATACTGCGGGGCTGTACTGGTGAGGTCACTGCCCTTGCCTACCTTATCGTGCTTGGCTCCCAGTTTCCCTTCCTTTGTGGAACAACCTGCCTCTTCTGCTTCCTGACAACTTGATGTATATTGTCTTCAGCAGATGTTGCATTTTACAGCTAAAATGTGTATTATAGTCTAAAAGCCTTCTACATCCAAAAGGTGGATGTCATGTTCTCTCCCAGCCTCCTACCTTTCTTCCTCCTTCTGTTTTCAGCCATCACAGCCACCCTTTTGCACCTTTCATCCTTCTCACTCAACTCATTAATGCTCAGTAATCAACAAGTTTGTTCAGAGAAAGGGGAGGTGATCACATACCGAGGTGGATGTGTGAGGGAAGGAAGGAGAAGGGACTCTCCTCTTTTGGTGATAGTGAGTTGCTGCACTGGCTCACCACAAGATCAACCTCACTTTCAGTTTCCTTATTTCACAGTGTATCTTAGTTCTCCATTTACCTTTAGTCAACACCTAATTCTCAACCTTGCAAGTCCTCATCTGCCACTACAAAATCTTTAAAAAGACACCAAAAACCAAAGAAAACACCAGTGTTTTGAATCTAATTGCAGCTGAAAATGAGCAGAAACATGCCTCTGACCATCCTTTTCCCTCTAGCACAATAACTGTCAGTGGGTTTTTTTCCTTTTTGCTTTCAAAAATATCCTGAGACTCTCATCTACCTTTTCTGCATATCTGCATTCTAAAGAGTTCCTACATGACTATCATCAGCAATAAAAACTGTAAGTCATACTCCTCTCTCCAATCCTCCTGCTACCCTGCCTACACCTATGTTATATATAGACATCAGCTGCCAAATCAAGAAATCTGTATCAGCAATGGCAAACAGCTCTTAAAACATGACAGAACCACTGTGTATTTATTAACAAAGCATATGAAGTAAGAGGTATAAATGATGTGTCATTTTTTTCAAAGTTCAGATTGGCTCGTGATGTTATTCATGCCACGTATAAAGGGATATGTGTAAAGACCAGCTATTTTGGAGTTGAAAGCTCATTACTTAGGTAGGGGAACACCAAAGTGACTGTAAGAAAAACAGGCCACATTTCCAAAATAGACTACTTGAAAATGAATCCTCCGCAAAGTTTGACCATTCTACTAAATAATTACAGAACAAAAGTGGTACTGTTCAACAGAGAATTATTTTACCGAATTAAAAATTGAATTTATTCATTCAGATACAACTTGGGAGGATTTTACTTCTATCCAAAGTGTTAATCTCAGACTGAAGTTTGAGGTCTCTTCTGAAACCAATTTAATGACCACAATCATGTCTTAATGGTAAAGCAGTACAGTACAGAAGTACAAGAGAGGCTAATATTGAAATAATCATATTCATTATCATAGCAATATCTTGAAGAATATCTGATGGTTGGACTTGATGATCTTAGAGGTCTTTTCCAACCTTAATGATTCTATGATTCTAAGTACACGTAAAATTCTGCTCTCCAACTGTAATGTAGCTATTTCTCTTGAATAAAGCTACTGCTGATACTGTTGGTGAATAAGTAATTCTTTCCACTGCTCATGGACCATTTCTCTGAAAAGCCTTGAAAAGGTCACTGATACAAAAAGAAAGCCAAATCTGAGCAAGAGAAAAATGTAGCGTGGTAACAGCTGTTGAAAAAATCATACCTTCTTTTCTTTCCGCTCTACAAATACCATGTTTTGGTCAGACTGGCCATGCCTAACATTTTGGAGAAAACAAGCCATGATACCTAAACTTGCAAAGCTTTAGAGTCACAGCTGAATGAGATTCCACAAAGGGAGAGCAGAAGAATGGATCCGTCCATATACTCAGGGTTGGTCAGAAGCAATGAAATCAATGTTTATTGATTTGTGTGTACTTTTACAGTGTGAGAAGAGATACATACTGCTTATGCAGCCTATTTTATTCCTGGACAGATAGGGAAAGACAAAGGAACAACCACTGTGTGACACTTATCCTTTAACAACTCTGTCCAGCAAAATCCATCTGAAATCTGTTAAGTGTCATTATCTAATCCCATCATATCATTTGGGGGAACCTCCTATGAGTGTTACAGAATCACAGAATGGTAGGGGTTGGAAGGGACCTCTGGAGATCATCTCATCCAGCCCCCTTCCTTGAGCAGGTACACCTAGAACAGGGTACACAGGACCGCATCCAGGCGGGTTTTGAATATTTCCAGAGAAGGAGGTTCCACAACCTCTCTGGGCAGCCTGTTCCAATGCTCTGTCACCCTCACAGTAAAGAACCTTTTTCTCATGTTCAGGTGGAACTTCCTGTGTTCCAGTTCATGCCCATTGCCCTTTGTCCTGTCGTTGGGCACTACTGAAAAGAGTCTGGCCCCATCCTCTTGACACCCACCCTTCAGATATTTATAAGCAGTAACAAGATCCCCCCTCAGTCTTCTCTTCTCCAGGCTGAAAAGACTCAGCTCTCTCAGCCTTTCCTCATAGGAGAGATGCTCCAGTCACCTGATCATCTTCGTAGCTCTCCGCTGGACTCTCTCCAGTAGTTCCCTGTCTTTCTTGAACAGATGTGGCCTCACTAGGGTGGAGTAGAGGGGGAGGATAACCTCCCTCGACCTGCTGGCCACACTCCTTTTGATGCACCCCAGGACACTGTTGGCCTTCTTGGCCACAAGGGCACAGTGCTGGCTCATGGTCAACTTGCTGTCCACCAGCACTCCCAGGTCTTTCTCAGCAGAGTTACATTCCAGCAGGTCAACCCCCAACCTGTACTGGTGCATAGGGTTGTTCCTGCCCAGGTGCAGGACCTTACACTTGCTCTTGTTGAATTTCATTTGGTTCCCCTCAGCCCAGCTCCCCAGCCTGTCCAGGTCTAGATGGATGGTAGCACAGCCTTCTGGTGTATCAGCCACTCCTCCCAGTTTGGTATCGTTGGCAAACTTGCTGACTCTATTCCTTTGCCCAGGCCATTGATGAATATATTGAACAGAACTGTACCCAATACAGACCCCTGGGAAGCACCGCCAATTACAGACCTCCAACCAGACTCTGTGCCGTTGATCA
>WAAD01031561.1:584-29849 GCA_013389945.1 Fregata magnificens
TACCTTTCACATATAAGCAAATAACACAGAACAGGTAGCATATATTAAGTTCATATCTTATTTTCCCTCATAGAAACTTATTTGTGTACACAGATGCTAAAATTCCCTGAAAGTGAATCAGCAACAAACCCAGTAAATATGTTTCCTCTCATTCAGTCCTTTACACTGTCCACTGGACCATGCTGACTTCTTGATGTTTATTCAAGCAGCTAAACACCTTTCTAAGCTGTCTGCTGTGAGCCTATTCCAGTAAATATGTAAGGTCTCTTCTGCAGAGAGGACTACAAAATCATTTTGTATCATTAATAGCACTAGGAGGAGTGATTTTCTGTTGCCATGGGATGACTAAATTCTTCTAGGTCATCTGAAAAAAATCAAAAGCAGTTTTCTTTCTGAAGGTATCATAAGTGCTAATTGTTTTCCTGCCACCACACGCACATAAACACATTTCTGCAGAGTTTATGGGCTCAATTGGTTAGGAAAAAACATTCCTATCAGACAATGACATTTTGATGCTGGCATAGCCTCCTTAATTCTTCACATGCAGCAGGGTTTGACACCACCTTTTGGAAGCGATTGCTCAAGCAAATGAGCAAAGTTTAAAATGAAAATAATCTTTCAACAGCTTGAAAGGTTTCTTTTTTTCTTGAAACAGACTGTGCACAAAGAGGTAATGACAAAAATAATTAATTTCAAATCCTTCTAAAATTTCTTCAGTTTAGCTCTCCAAAATGTGCAACTTTAGAAAACCTGAAGGGTAGTTATCTTGCAGCAAAAGCATCTTAAATAACTTACTAGAAGCAGCTCAAGTATGGATATTTCTCTTGTTTATCAGTGCGTTATGTACATACAAGTAATTTATTTATTTACTGAGAAAAAAGACATTCTTCAGGTTGCTAGCAACAAATGTATCTGTTATGTAGTTCATATCTTTCAGAACTTGGATTTTTTTCTGGATGTTTTTAATGTTTTAATGAGAAGAGTTGCTTTTTAAAAGAAAATTTTTTAAAAAAGTAAGTTTTCAGTTGGTAGTCTCTTCCCTTCCCTCCTACTCCATCCTCCATTTATTCAAAACTGTAGATGAAATCAGCTGTTTAGCTGATTGTTATGGTCAGCGATTTTAAAGAAATTAGATTATTTATTTCTCATTAGTTAGAAATCATTATTCATTGTCATTTCTTAAGCAATTTCAAATATCAGTATGGGTAGTCTCCCAACTAAATATATATCTTAGATCCAGTGAAAACAACAAAGTACAAAAAGTATTTTCTGTAAGTACATTATCCTTCTTGACTCAAACACAGGGGTGGCTACGTGGGGAAACAAATAATATGGCAAAGACTGGGGTCTATCCTGAATTTTTATTTCATGGAATGTAAAAACCAACTGTAAAAAACCTTGAAACGAGGGCTAAATAAACTGATACAGGTAAATGTAATGATCTGTAATATGCCCTATTGGGATTACGGTTTTGAAACACAGTGTCCAAGTGTTTCTAAACCTTATCTTCTTAACATCATAGAAGAGAACTTCTACTGACAGTTTTATCTGCAAGGGGTTATTATTAAAAAATAGGTGAGACTATTCTGACTAGGGGAGTTAATAAGCAGACACAGACAAAGAGGTGTGACTGTGAGTGCAACATTAAAAGGAGGAAAGTCTAACTAGGCAAGTTCAAAACACGAACTTTCCAAATACATACAGTTTTTGCGGGTGGGGGTTTTCCTGTAATGGAGAAAAGAGGAAATTTTCTCAGTATGTACTTTTGCTCAGCTGTCTTCAAATGAAACATAGTGTGCAAGCTGTTTGTCTGGTTTTAAATAGAGTTTCAATCTGTTTTTAATCTTGGTTTAAACAAATTCCTTTTATATGGGAGGTTCATGCAAACTGACCTCAAAGAGCTGAAACTCAGCTGCTAAGCAAGCTCAGAGGGTAGTTCCCCAGGTATTGATCAGACAGTGGTAACAGCAATGTGGGCTGGGCTAAGTGAACCTAAAGGCATTGCCATATGGAGGAAGCTAAAATTAACTCAGACATCATTCCCTGAACCCCAGTCTGGTGGAGGTCCAAAGCCCTGTTTATGGAGCAATTCCACTCAGGAAAATCCCTCTCCCCAACATCGCCGGCCCCGTGTGACTCTTCTTCACTGGTACCATCAATGGTAATTTCTGTCTCTGAGCTCAAACATTTTCCTCTTTGCTTTGCTTCTACTGCTGATGACCCCTCCACCAGTCTAAGTGGTATCTCCATGGAGACCACCAGCCTGGAAGGATGTCTTTCTAGGCCCTTTCACAAGCCTATAGTCAGCACATCCAGACCAAGAATTACAAAGCCACTGGCCCGATTTGTCCCTTTTTTAGGATCAGGCTTTGACCATTTTTAGCACAAGCTCTCTCTTTCCAGAACCAAGCTGCGTTATCAAATCAAAGTCCATTTCTCTATTCTCAGGGTGACCCATCATGACTATGTTCATTAAACATTTTAGGAGCTTAAGGTTTTAAAGGGGCTTTAGTACTTAAGCACCTTTTAATCCTTAAAGCAATTTATGCACAAACATCATTAAGAAGATAAAAATGGCTTTGTTTCTTAAATGCCACACATTTAAGCTTTCTCACTCTTAAATCTTTTAAAGTGTCTTATATATTAAAACCGCTAACACTAGTATTGCTACTGATTCGGTCTGTGGCCTTGGACATACCACTTTCTCTGCATATCTGTTTCTCTATCTGTGAAATGGGAATAAGATAATTGCAACTGTTGTTTTGCATAAACAGTTACTGCCTGAACAGGAATTTATATATTGAAAAAGAAAAAAGCATAAATATACTTAGTGTTTTTATTAAACACCAGAATATTAGTGGTCAGTAGATTAGTGCTAAATCAGTGCATACAAACAGCAGTAGAAACCATTTTCCAGCAACAGTCAAATAAGTTGAATAATGTAAAATAAAATATTTTCGTGCCTTGTCCAAAGAAAAGCTGATCACTGGCAATACTGTGAAACGAAGTTGCCAAGTATATACCTAATTTTTGAAAGACATGATCACATTTACGTGGACTCTATTGAAAGATCTCTTCCAGCTCTAACCCAGTCTTTCATTTGCTCTTTTCCTGGAAGAAACCACCTGATTTTTTTTGGTATAGTTGTCCACCTTTCCTGTGAGATAGGATCATGACATGAAAATGTTTTCCTTAACACAAGAATTTATCACTGGTATATATAAAGGTCAATATCATTATTCTGGAAACAGATTAACATACATGTCTGAATGTTTTTGTGAGTGTTTTTTTCTTAAAAAACTCTAGTGGAATTTGGGATGTAAAATAAAGGGACAAAGTGCTGATTTTTTAAGGCTATGCATACAGTTGGAGAAAGACTGACGTTTCATTCAATAATCTTTTGAGAAAGAGGGAGAAGTTATAGACAATGTAATGCTGAGAGACAGATGAAGTAACTTTAGGTAATCAAAGTAAAAATTGCTGCCTGACAGAATCCCAGCAGCAAGGCCCTCGTTTTCTGAGATACCTGATGGGTTTTTATAGCGTTATAGCATTTGAGTTTTATGTTGTATGATATTCACCAAGTGACAGTGTGACCTTCTTCTCCCCTAAGATGTTATCACTTCTCTGTGGCAAAGTAATTCTGTTGCTGTCTTACTAGAGATGAACTCATGAATCAGTGATGTGGGCAAGGGTGGCAGTCCAGATAGCACTCTGTGAAATCTATAAATCCTTTAGAAGAGGCTATTTTTCTGCTGCCAGCAGTTATTATTGTGTCGCAATCAGGCAATTTCATCCTGAAACGTTGGGTGGCCTGGATTTGAGTACTAAAAGGAGAAAAGCTACCAGGAGATTATAGAATCATCACATTATATGATCTGAAATCTAGGCAGTGAAGTTCACCTATTTTTGTATGCTCTTTTCAGTTAGTAGCCATCACTACTCCAGTGAACTGGAGGATGTTTTGTTTAAATCATAACCTTTAATCATATCTAGTAGAAGTTCTCATAAAGTTTTAAGAAGAAAATCCATATTTTTTTTTTCCCCCATGTCTTGCCTTAACCATGGATTTACTTGCAATTTACTAACTTTCAATAATTAAGCCACACCATATCCATGACAGGTCATTTCAAAAATGTAACTTTCAAATCTTTGCATGCTTAAAACTCAGGATGGTCAATAAGTCTTCATGGACTCCCTTGTGCAAGAGAGAGTAACAAAAGGTATGCAGTGAATTGTCCACAGTCACATGCTCTGAATCAAGGTATACACACAGAATGAATACATAAAGTTTATTAGGTTTGGACAGATAATTCTAGCATTTGATACAGCTACTGATGACATACAGATTGGAAAGCTGATATACAAATAAATTAAGTACTTTGTCTTACACCAAAGAGCAAGTCAAGAGTCTCTTGAATGCACAGAAAGGTTTCCTGAATCCTAAACCTCTGTCATGCCCACTGCTATTCTTCTGGATTGGTTTCTCCAGTATTTTTGTCAATTTGAATCTCTCTTCTTGACCTAGAACTGCTCATAACTTTCAAGACCATCTCACAGAAAGCTTTCTTGAACTTTCGTCAGCTTTGGACTGTTTTTTATTAAAATTGAGTACAACATGAAGACGTAGGAAAAAACCTGTCTCTCTTCACGGCAAAATCAAGCACATCTGAAAACCGCCTTGAGAATCATAATATAACCTGACTTTGTCTTTAGCACTTTAATTAAAATGGTTGAGTAGCAACAATAAAATAAGAATGCTAAAAAAGAATAATAGCTTGTGTGAGCATTCAGACCAGACACTGTATTTACACTTCTTGATAAAAAATTAAGTCACCAGAAAGCAGAGGACATACCATGGCTCCTTAGGAAAAAAAAAAGACCTAATACATAAATTTTGTTGTGTAAGATTAGCTGATAGGGACATTTATAAACTATTTGGCTGAAAAACTTTGTAACATTTAGTAGATTCAATGAGAAAATAGTATTTTTTAGAAACTGGGATAGGTAAGTGAAATACTCAGTGACTTTAACACAGAATCCATTTGGCCAGATGTAAGTTAAAGATTTTGTTTTCAAAAACTTCACAACAAGAACTGATAGAGTGTATTTGTTTCAGAGAAGAAGTTAACTGTAAGTTCTGTGAATGATTAATATGGTCATCCATACACTATTTGGCATCAGATACAAAAATCGAAAGAAGGGAAAGATCAGAAGTTGTACCTAGGGAGAGTAAATAGTGGATCAAATAGCACTGTGGTACCCTGCGGATGCATTAGCTCAGAGAGAACAGCCCCACCTCCTGACTCTTTTAGGGGTACTTCCTGGGATATAACAGTTTGGAGTGGGGTTTGGTTTTGCTTTTTTTGGTTTGTCCCCTGTGGTGGTTTGACCCCGGCTGGACACCAGGTGCCGCCCAGCCGCTCCATCACTCCCCTCCTCAGCAGGGCAGGGCAGGGGGAGAAAATGAGGTGGAAAGAAACCTCCTGGCTCAAGACCAAGGCAGTTTAATAAAGCAAAGGCCACGTGCGGAAACAAAAGGGAAAGGACAGCACAGACCCCGCTCCCCACCTCTCACCACAGCCGCGCCCAGCCACCCCCCGGGAAGCAGGGCCCAGCGCGTGCCGCGGCTGCTCCCCAGGACAAGGACAAACGTCCCAAACAAGGAGTGCCCCCCGCTGCCTCCTTCCTCCCAGCTTTTATCCCTGAGCAGACGTCACACGGCACGGAACAGCCCCGGTCAGCCCGGGCCGGCTGTCCTGGCCGCCCCCTCCCAAGATCCCGCCCAGCCCCAGCCCACGGCGGGGGCGGGGGGGAATGTTGGGGGGGGGGGGGGGGGAGAGAGCGCCGCACCCAGTACATCCCCTTTGGAAATTTTCATTTTTAAGTACCCACAATGTAAGGCCAGTGAAACCTGATGAGATCATGGAATTTGTTAATCAGTTTTAATCATGGTTAACCATTCCTAAATTTTGTTAACCAATTTTATTTTGCCTGTAATATTAAAAAAAAATATATTTACTAATAGAGAATCTAGTGTGTAATGTCTTTATTGAATTTAGGCTTGAGAAATAGAGAGTGAGAGAGGAGATTTTTTTCCTGCTAAAACAGCTTTGCTTGACAGGATAAATTTGTAAATAAAATATTACACATCAGGATCTCCCTTTGAGTTACATAAGCATCTTGAATAATTAACAAAGTCATAGGATATAATTTCCTAGCATTTAACTTAATGTTTACTCATAAATTATTATAATACATGATTACATATTGTAACTTGCTTATAGAAGTAAGAAGGGTATGATGTATCACTTCTGGTCGCCATTGATATATTATTTGGTGTTAGGTCTTGTTCAAAATATTCATTGTAGAATAAGGGAGAACAGAAAGTTACTGGTGTGTTAATACAGTGGAAGGTTCTGCTCATCTTCTGTGGAAACTACCTGTAGCTGTGATGTAGAGTCTGCTATTCCATGCAGTGAAGCTGAGCAGGCTCTGAAATTGTCAGACTTTATTCAGTCCTTCTGAAAGCATGCCAGTGTGTGCAAGAATATTATTCCTAGCACTGATCAAGAAAGAATAAAATACAAGACTTAGCTTAGCTTCTGGTCTTAAGAATGATGATGGCAGGGCAGATCCTGCAATCAAGTACAGTTCCATTAAAATCACTTGCAAAATCAATTTCCTAGCTATTAAACATGGGGAAAATTGCTAACATACCATGGATGACTAATGTTTATGAAAAAAATGATTTCTAGTAGCCTAGAAAAGACTGTTGGACACTGCAAGTGGTACCTCCTGGGAACTAAGGTAGTCTAATCAGCCAAATGATTAAATTCTTATTTTAGTAAATTTAAACAAAATTCTTTGGTAGTAGGATTGGACTGGACCTACTGGAAATTAAAATTTCCTTTGAGTAACAAAAATTCTCAGAAAAATCAGATAAGACTTTGTCTTCATGCACAGAATGTAACGCTGTAATTAAATACCATTATTACCTAAGGGAACAAATATAGCAATTCCTGCACGTGTACAAGTACAGGTGCTTGTGTGCTCGCACACACACACATACATTAGTATAAATTATATTAGTATATATATTAGCATAAAGCGGGTTTGTACCTTTATAACTGATTCAACTTCTGCGATGATAATAATTTAAGCATTTTGAAAGAAAAAGTATAACTTCAATGAAGACTGCTAAACCTATAATAATCATCTGTATATAGGTGAAAAAGACTCTCCCTGATGCTGGTGTTACAGAATCTGAGCCTTTTTTTTAATTAAATATGAGGCTAATGCATGAAAAAAAAATATCCCAACAATAGTTGGATCATTCATGAAATACTCTGTACCACAGGAATTCACTTACGGCCACCTCTCTCTTTCCCACACTTCAATTGTCTTATGAAGTGATATCTTGGACTTTTAAATCTAATTAAGGGTGACATGGTTGACAACTAATAAAGTAGTGCAATGGTGGTTCTGTGTCTGAGTGAGGTGCAAGATTGCATTTCTCTCCCCCTACACACATGAATCTTGCCACACTGAGAATTATTCATTGCTGATATAAAATAATAAGTATCAAAAGGCCAGAATAGACCTCTGCAATGGGTTAGTCATTTCTCTGCAGTGATTACAAGCTAGGCTTTTTCCATGTTATAGGAAATGAAAAGAGAATGAGGGTTCACCGCTTTTCTTAAAGGTTGGGGAAAAAAAAAAAGAAAAAAACCTACATCTTGTGCTGTGTAAGTTTAAAATATTTTATGAGCTACCTAGGTAAAATGGGGAAAAGGAACTTTTTTAGCATAGGGGATGTAAAGAGCGCAGCAGCATGTGTCTTAAATGAGTCATTTGTTGGAAAGTCTTTTAGAAAGGGGGGCTTCAAAAGACTGTTGTGTGGTTCTTTTAGTACAAAAAGTTTGTTTAGAAGGATTCACCCTAGAAGGGCTTCTCACTCAGCAACCTTGAGTTAAACATAGGCTATATTCATTCAAGGGTCAGTGTGGCCCATATTTTGCAAATTTATGGACCTTGTTTTTTAAAGGTTGTGTCAGGCTATAGTGTGGCAGCGAGGATATAAATTGCCTAGAGCTCATGAAAGGACAAAGGGTAGACTTTGTCTCAAAAAATGAGTGACATGAACCGAGGCTGGTTAGCAAACACAGTTTGCAACTGCAATTGGAAGCAATCAGAAGACTGAAATTCTACTATTTCCTCTGTCAGCAGTACCCTTCAGAAAGCCAGGCTTATAGCAGCTTTCTGAGTCTGGCTTTCTGAAAGGAGTATCTCCCCAGGGTGAATAGCCTTTGCTAATGCAAAGAGATGCCTTTGGGGTTGACTGTGACCCTAAGGCTTTGTTCTGTTTTCATTCTAACACACCATCAAACTCCATGAAATATTTATAAATGCAGAAACTTCCAAATGATGTTCTATTTATAACAGTAATAAAATGACATCTCTCTAAGTACATTTCCTCTAAATTTTTAAGTTGTGTCATACACCCTGGCTGAGATGATAAATTAAAGAGTACTCAACAACTCATGGGAAACAATCAATAATATTCAGCTGAGTAACAGTTCTCATTTCTTATCACTTCTTAAAATATTTCTTTCCTCCTTCTGTTATTTTAGTGCACTTCTCTGTAAGTGGAATCATATTTGGCTCATATTTTGATTTTTGCTCTTTCTCTGTGCTGGCTAAAACCTTCTCCTATTCAGCCTATTGTCTTTCTGCTTTTCTTCTATGTACATGTAATGATTCTATAAACATGATCCAATTATTTCCTGTAAGAGTACAAAGAATAATGCATGATCTTTGGGTTTTGGAACACTTCATATCTTCCAAAAATCAGGGTAGTGAAACCATGGAAGTGGACCAGTTTCAGCAGTAGCCGTCTACCAGTGGAAACCAAAACAAACCTCTGGATCAAGTCATCAGCATTTAAAAGTGGTGACAGCATGTTTTATTTGTTGCCTGATTTACATCAGATGTCAAAGTATATAGTGTTCCAGGTCAACCCAAAGCAGGCCAGAATCTTGATAAAGGTTATACTGCTGTAGTTCACCTACACTGAACAGCTTCTTTAAGGCAGGGTGCTTATGACTTCTGCTTTTGAGAGGAACTTCTCTCTCACAGACCCTTAGGAGCTTGTGGTGGTAGTGCTTATTGCCCTTTTCTGAGGTCCCCTGGAGGCCAATTTACACCGCTGAAGCAGAGATGTGCAATCTATTAATAGCAAATCTCTCCTCCGTCTTGGATTGCCAAAATACATGCCAATTTGGAATCTGTGATATGAATTTGACTGTGTTGTTTGAACTAGTGAACTCAAAAACCAAAATTGTTTCCAGTTACAAATCCCAAAGTGTCCCAGGTGGGAGCAGTCACAATTTACCAACAAAGATACCAGAGGAAAGAGAGAGAGAACATGCACTGTTAAATACGACGTGCTTTTTATTTTACATGAGATGCAATCATAAATCTATTAGATTTAATCTACTTTTATTATCTGAGAGAAACTGCACAGTGACAAGCTCTTAACAGAAACTTGATCATTAAACTTTACAATATATTTACAAATACCACTAAAGAGATGATTCTCAAGAACATCAAAACCAAAAATGAAAAGACTCTCTGATATGCCTGTCATGGTTAACACTTTGCACCACGATGTAGGTAACTGCAGTTTGATTTCTTGTCCTCATCCAAGAGAAGGAAACCACACTATCATAGCAGTAACATTTCAAATTGACTAAGGATTATACCTATTAAACTCTACAGGGAATCTCATTTAGAAGTGTTGATGGTCAAGCATTCATATTGCTAAGTGAGCAAAATGGGGAGCAACTGTCACTCTCCATGAAGTTGTGTAGAATAAGAAAAAGCTGCAGGATTTTGCCCAGCACTACTCAGCCTTACTCCCAATGCACACGGAAACATATCACTAGCTTACAAAAAGTTTCAGTGTGGAAAGACAGATGTGAATTAAACAGAGGATTACTTTTTGTTTTCTGTCGGTACACAGGACATGCTGGCAGAAATAATTAATCAGACTTATCAAGCCCCATTGGAAAGCTGGGAAAGCTTTTTAGCCCCCTGGTTTTTATAGAACGGCAATAGGTTTTGTTTGAGAGCATTTATTGCAAGGCCAGTACTGTGAAAAGAAAAAGAAAAGGCTGATGTGCCATACACCTTTATGAATGTAGTTGAGTTATCCCGAGATTTTCTCAATTTCTTCTCACAAGATACTATAGACTCTATAGTCACTATCCCATGTCTATTATGGGAATTTTATTCACAAGCAGAAGCAAGCAGTAGTCAAACTGCCAAATAGTGTTTTTAGTTTGTTTCTGCTCTGCCAGCTTTCCATGCCAGGACAAACCCTTTTGAACTCAGTGACAGGAAAGTAAACATATGAAAATTGGTCCCTAACAAAGCCACTGTCATCACTCCTAACAAACCATAGACCACTGTCCAAAGTTGTACAAACAACAGCTTTCCCTTGGCTTCTCAAGAGCTGACTTTACACAGGGTTGCATAGAAAACACTGTGGATGTCCATGATTTTCATGCCAGCCTTCATTCTAGTTTATGTGGCTTAGTAACCACGGGACCTCATGGTAGTTTTAGCTCAGAGTCAGACATGAGCCCAGACTAAAATATTTTATGTGATTTTTCATTGTTGCTGGGCTTTTACAATCTGCCTCAAAACCTGACTTTTCTAATTAGCTTTTTATTTATAATGACAGAGTCTGTGATGAACATAGCCCTACTGTTTCAGATATGCAAAATGCAGAGGTGGTATTTGCTGAGATCACTAAATGGCTCAAAATCCACTAACCATGCTCTTTGTGGTCTGGAAGTTCAGTAATGAAACAACCAAAATTATCATTCAAAGTTGGCCATTCTTTCCAATGCATAAGGATATTTGAACACGTGTCCTACCTCTGAAACATGTTATATAGTGACAGTTCTTTGAAGATGATTTTGGACAAAGTGTACTAGTTTGTACTCATTACTCAAAAGGTCATTGAGATTGTTTCTTTGACCTGGTAGAATTTATTGACCTAGTGGGACTGAGTGTTTCTAGCATCAGTGAAGATTTTATTCATATGTGACTTCCTCTGTGAGAGTAAGAGATACTGAAAACCTTTTATAATCTCATGGTTAAGGCATTTCTTTTTCGAAATATTGTTCAAACATGAAGTAGATGAAGGAATTATTTAAAAAAAATAAATCCAAGTGCTCTAACAAAGTACCTTCTCTAACTTTTGAGCCAACTGTTGCCAGTTTTCCTATTTCAAGAGGTTTTTTTCACCCAGAATTAAATTCAGCTTAATTCTAATAATAATTGCAGAACAACTGAAAAAACACTTCCAGGGAATTTACCATCCACTGGTATTTTTCCAGTGCTACTTGCAAAAGCCCATTCACACTAAGAGCCTAGCAGATCTGGCTTACTTTTTTCACTGCTGCTATTGACAACTCCCACTGAAATCCAACAGGAACTGCTTTCATTTGGAACTTCTGAAATCAGTGCTTTACTTAGAAAAAGCAAAGTACTACACCTACACACTTCATTTACCTAGTGATTGTTGCCTATGCAACATACTCAGAATAGGCTTTCAGCAGCAGCTTTTTCCAGTGAATTATCATATTGATTTTATTAATGGCAAATTCTGCTAAAGAAACCCACCCTCTCTGACCTCCTACGGAGTGTAACGTGCTAGCCCTACTTGGGGTAATGGAAACTTTTAAGCTTTGTCCTGTATTTATTAATGCTAATGAAATTCAACAAATGGCTGGTTTCAGGGAAAGCAATGAAAGCAGAGGAGAGGGCAATGGCAGTAATGACCCTGTAATTATTTGTAGAAATAAAGGAGACAGAGTTCTTACACAAGAAAGAAATCTCATGTAAAGACAATACTAATACAAATGGTAAGACTACATGCAAAGTTTTTTCAAAGTTGCGTCAAGAAGAAAGGGAATTAGAAGAGGAATTAGCAAGAGCTGAAACAGCTGCTGTTCATGAGTTAAGAGCATTAACAGAGTCAGTACATTACCTGTGCTACCCCCAATCTTTAGTGTAATGAAATAGAAACTTTATCTCATTAAATATCAAGCAAGAGGCTCTCTATCTCTATTGTATTCTATGTAGTGTAGTAATCCAGCTATTTCAACATGATGCATTAAAGAAGGAATTCAGTAAAAAGAAAGTTTTTACATGTAAAGTTAAATACTGACTGTGTTAAAACATAAAGCAAAATGGAAAGATAAACAGTATAAAGCAGCTAAAATACAGATGTATGCCTATATTTTTCTTTAGAGAAATGCAAGGGTCCATGTAATAAGTTGCAATACCTTGTGGAATCAGATATTGAGTGAGGGCTTGAATAATTTTTGATCACCTCACCATGCAACTGCCCAGCTTTCTCCTCAGAAAGGTTCTCAGCACATCTCTTGCTCTGTTGATTCTGTGATCCTTCATACCTACAGAGTTTGACTGAACAATATGAATAGGTAGAATAGCGCTATACCTCCATCTAATGTCTGGTATACCAGTGTAATACTTTTAATGACACTAGCAAATGTGTCATTATGCATATCACATACATATTTGCAGTAATAGTGCATGTCTGTGCACAGATATAATTTCACCATTGAAATTCATACAGGATAGACATGTTTGTTCACTGCTTTGTGTTGTTGTAGTGACATTGCTTATTGCATCACTGTTCATCAAAGGGAATCCAATTCAGAATGGAAAGAGTGGTAGTTGTGTATTTTTTTCCTCAAGTCATAAAATTTTGAAAAAAATAGAATCAGCCATGGTGTTTTGTTCCAATATTTCATTTAAAATTTCACATTCAAATATATATTTGAATATAAAATAAGTATATATTTCAAAGTACAGTATTTTAAATTTTCTTGAGTACATTTTTGTAACATTAATTAGTTATAACCTAGCAACTATATAAATATTGGAGTATTTGTTCAGGATATTTAATTACATATGCAACTATTGAACTCAAAAGATCAGAAAGAATGTAAAACTGAATGTGCTTGAAAAAAAAACTTAAAATCAAAGTACTTTTCAATAACACACCATTCATGAAGAAAAAAATTTACTTCACATTTTACAAAAACAACTACTGCCACATCAAAGTACTTCCTTTTTCTTTTGCCTAGACAGAAAAGCTTGAAAAGTTCTGTTAAAACAATTCCTAGCCAAGGTATGATGTTGCTTATTATTGTATTGTGTTGAAGTATGCTATGATTCTTAATTACTTGTGGATATATGGTGGTGTCTCTATACTACAATGTTAAGGTCTCAAGCTGCATCAGTTTTGATAAGAACTGGAGCTGGCAAACAATTTCCAGTGTTGCAGTTAATATTCCATCTATATATATTCTGACCTGAGCCCTCATGAAGGTCTAGCATTTTTGGTTTTTTTTCCCTTTCTTTAATGTAATCTCTCCATTGTTGTACCATTCATATGTGTCATGTCACTTTGACTCTTTTCTGGCTGAGAGCGCTAAAAGGAGCTTCTACTAAAGTTAGGTTAATGCCACTCCTGATCAGCCAGTGCTGTGAAATGATGCAAGGCTAACACCTCCTCTTGGAAGCTGAGGTCACTGTCGAGAGCAATGGGAATTTTTTTGTACCAAAAGCACAACTGACACTTTTTTCCCACTTTTCAGCATTTCCAGCTGGGAGTGAAAAGGGGTTTTCACAAATGAAATAAACCACCTGCTTTCTCCACTCATACGCAAATACCCCTTTCACTCAACAGGGACACCAAATATATTCTGCATGCTTTGAAGTAATCTGTACAGTAGAGCAAATGGGGAAAGCAGGTGAGTGGGCATGCTAACCATATCTCTTATCCTTTTTTTTCCATAGGATTGTGACTATTTTTTGAATTAATGGGTATTGTTGATTTAATTCCATCTATCTCTGTAAGAATATCAACAAGAGAGCATAATTTAAAGTAGGCAATGAATTTTCTAATTTTAAGTATTTTCATACATAGTAATACCTTCCATATCACCCTCTACCCAAGGTTCTCAGAGCATATTTTAAAACTAGGCTGGGATTCCTACCTAGCAGATGACTGATCATCCCAGCTTTGCATATAAGTCAACAGAAGCAAAAAAGAGATTATGGACTAACTGCAAAGGTATCTGTGGGCTGACAAACATCAAATTTTCATACTGACAATCATGCGTTTCCTTTGGCCTGTCTTGAACTGACCGTTTCCTCCATGATTACTGCAGTATCACTCAGTATCTTCTCCAAACTTTTTTTGAGTTTGGAAAAAAACAAAGAAGAGTTTCTCCAATGAATCTCTGGCAGGATTTATACTGTCTCACACATGATATGACTTTGGAAGTTTAATCAGTTCTGAAATAATATATCTCCTTCTCACTACCAGAGAAGCAGTTATTTGATTTTGACTTTTTAAATCTCCTGGATAAAAAAAAAAAAATCTGTCTATTCCAGAATGCAATTTGATATCCAAACAACTTTCAGGTCAGTGTTTGGTGTAGCAGTAAAGTAAGCCATTGACCAATATTTCCTCAGGAGGAAGGCTGAAGTAACAAATATATTCCTCAGGCTTGGTTCTCTGTAATAGTGTCTTTGAACTTGTAGTCTTAAACCCTGGTGTTCACAAGAGATAACTAAGGTGATGTCTGCTTTAGAAAGCAGTCTGGCACAACAGGAAAGATCTGCAGAGTGAAAGACTTGGAGCTGAGGACCTGACATGCGCACTCAGACCGAGGGCAGAAGGCTGGAAATTAAATTTGGAACACCATTACACTCGTCCCTCAGACAAAAAGTCCACTAGCAGCTGGTCCATATCTTTCTCTTTGGTTTCATCAAAAGTGACCCAGCTCAGACTACTCTGCAATGCAAATCAAAGCCTGGGATCTGGTGACAACTCTGAGATTTACTTTAAAAGCACATTTTTCACCCTAAAACAGTAATGTACATACAACATAGGGAAAAAACCCAAACTGTTAAAATTCTCTAAGTAGGATCGAAACAAGGGATTGCAAGCAAAGTTTAAAACTACTGTGCTAATAATATTATGATGCTTTTCCTGAAAAGGCTACTATGGCAGTACAATGGACACAATATTTCTGAAAAAAGCTTGTTTACACAAATGTTATGAAGTGAGAATATCACACCTCCAAAGTTTTCTCTTCAATGCCACTCTGTTTCCAGTGTCTTCCAAGACTGAAGGGAGATCTTAAATGCAAATTTCTAACTTTGCCTTTTTAATATGATATTCTCTAGTCCTGCTGACCTTTGTTTCCTATTTCTACATGGTTTCCTGTTCTGACATAGCTTAACCAGCAAGAAGTCACTTGCACTCTGATAAGAGAACATACTTGTTCATAAGCCAAAGGGTAATGGTTAATGATTGCCTTCACTTTGAGCCTTCTCCTTAAATTTCCATTTCGTTCAACATGCTTTTAAGTGGAATCAGGTTAGTGAGGTGAATAACCTTGGTCAGCTAGTCAAAGGGAAGAAAGATGAAGCAGATGATGGGAACATGGCTGTTCATTTACCCTTGTTAATACGCCAGTGAAGTCAACCCACTTCCTAGAAGGCTTTTCAGGGCACACGTAGGGCATTTCTAATTTTCACACTATCACACTAAAAAAAGGAATAAAATTTGAAGGCTCAGAATCTCATTAAGGCCCCAGGTACTTCACCTTGTTCTGGAAATACAAAGGCAATCTGGATTTCATCTACCTCCTCTTTAATTTCTTTTTATTCTGCCACAGTAATGTAAAATTCTTTTAAATTCACAAGGACCTGACCTAATGTCTTTATTCTTAAATGATATGTAAAGATTAAAAGAGAATAGCATTTTATGAAGTGTTTAGAATAAAAAACAAATCAACTGGCATTGTGTTATTTGTGACACATAGAGATCTATCAGTGGGGATAACTCCAAAGACACATACTTCGGGAACTGATCTGCATTATCCAAGCACAGAGACTGATTGTGAGGGGTACTCTATGCAGCAGTATTCCCTTAAATCAGTGCACTGGTGGGCAGGTGCAAGGTTCCAATGCATGAGAGCTTGTGGGATTTGTGCTACCTGTAGCAATTCATCTGAAAATACATACATACATGTAGATATACACACATATATGTGTGTGTTTGTTTAAAAATATAAAAAAAATATATAAAATATAGCCTATTTTTGCATCAGACACAACGACAGTTCTGATGACAGTATATTCAAAGACTATTGAAACACATATCAGCTCCCCATCTACATATGATTATTATAGCTGATCAAGCAGGAAATAGAGACATAGATTGCTCTTGGACCTTAAATGGGGCAAGGGGTACTACAAACCTTCAACTAACAATCTCATCCCAAGAAACCATTTTTCTTGTTCCTCAATGCTGGGCTGTATATTATTGTTTTCAAGACAGATTGTCAGATTCTGTACTCAGTGAAGATGTGTGGATTTCCTCAGTTAAAGAAAATCCTTTTCTTTCATTCTTTTTTTTTCCGTTTACTCAGGTCTATAAGGGTCCTCTTAAGTGCTGTTCATTATCTTGGTTTCCTGGTAGAAAAAAATATATAGGTGTGTAAGAAATGAAATTTAGATGCTGGTGCAAAAGATTAGAGAATTACTTATCACAATGGAAAATACTAAAATATAAAATCCCTTGAAGCAAAAGAGTTCACTCTTCCTTCCCTTTGATATTTCATTTTTTTCATTTTATTTATTTATTGAAGTGTTGAATTCCTATTAGTGTTTTAAAGATTTTGCAGCCAGCTGTAGGAAAACATCTGAAGTAAGCTAACACAGATGAGACTGGCTTTTTCTCCTCCATAATTATCCACTGACCTGATTTCTAAAAATAATGCCACTTCACCTTAGAACATTTGTCAGACAAATTGGTTTGCGCTAGTGCTAGAAACTGCAGTTCTAGCCTATGCAGGATAAAGATATATTTCAACATTTAAACCTTGTAACAATGGTCTAGAGTTATACAGGCTCATAAAAAAAAATTAAAATCACCATTTTGACACTTATATGAGAAAGTAGAAAGAAAGGCAACGTGATTGCAGCAGGTTCTGCTTCCTTAAGAGGGAGGACTTTACCCTTCTTGCAGCTGTGCAGACTGGAACGGGAGCAGGTAGCTCTGTGAAGTCAGTCTAAAGATAGCAGCCAGGTTGAGCCTCTGCCATCCTTGTATCTAATCTGAAGACTATTTGAACAGACTTGAGAGGCAATCAAAGGCCCCTGTGCACATGCTTAATTTATATACGTGTGAGTGATTCCACTTTACTCTATGTGTGTCTAAATTATACCTGAACTGTAGTAGACTGTAAACTATATATAAGAAATTCAATGCATGGAGAAGTCAAAATCAACTATATATTAGATCTGTTGGGGAAAGAGAGGATGTCACTGAAAGAATTTTCCTGATTTGTCACCTAAAGTGTCATTGACAAGTCCTCAGAAGTGGTTGGATGGGATTTATGGAGTGAAAAGAAAATTATGAAGAGAAATCCAAAGAAGCTCTAATTAATGTGATCTTCAGCTGCATCGGTACATCGCAATTTTCATGTAAGAGAAAGAGCCTGCTAAAATGAGTCAGAGTAATTACAGGACTGTAAAATTCTTAGTGGATTCTATATGCTGTTTGTAGAGGGGGATTTAGAAGAAAGTTTTCATTCATTTATTTTTGTTTGATTTAAGAAGCTGCTTGATAGTACAAGGGCACCTGGGTGTAGCAGCTTTCAAATGTTTCGGCTGTGCCGGAGAAGTATGCCAATTTTTCTATTGCCTTTATGGCTGTTTTTCACTAATTACCTTCTGAGAAATTCATCGATTTTCTTTGAAAGGATCTGGACTTAAGATCACCGCTATTGAAATCTCATACTGCTGCAATATTCTGGATGAAAGCGTCCAGCGATGGCCCTGAATGAGACACTGAAGTGATAATGGTATTTCTCTATTTCCAGAACAGGAACTGCTGTTCTGCAGTTACCAGAGACGGCTGGTAGTGACTAGAAACAGCTATCATCTCACAACCGTGCCTGTTAATAACTCACAGAAGAGTCTTTCAAAATTCAGACAGAGGGAAGGTTCAAACACTAGTCCTGAAATCAACATTATCCTGACAGTTTTGTTTCTAATCCAGAGCTAGAAGAACCCTACGGATCGGTTTCATTTATCTCAGACTAATGCTTTTGCACGTAACTTCTCAGTACAAAGGTGCCAAGTGACAGTCCTCTCTTGGAGATAATTCTGCTCATAACTCCCAAAGCATGGGAAGATGTGGTAATGTACAGAGCCCAGGTTAGTGTCTTCTCCTGAAGGGAATTCTGCCACAACACCGCGAAGCAACTTCCACAGTGAATACTGAAGGACCTGCGAATTACTGTCAACTGTGTTGTACCCCAACTTGGATACACAAAAAGGCTTCTGTTCTACCGGATCGATTTTTCTCAATTACTTTTTACCACCACAAAAAGTATTTAGCTTAACAAAGGAATTCATATATCAAGTGAAAGTTGTATTATTACACATAACAAAAATGTATAAAAAGCCCTCAATAGGTATACAGTACAAATTGTAATATTTCATCTGTTTAAAAAAATAACTTCTCATTGTTCCGAAGTCAAATGCAACTGAAGACCGACTTGTGGAGAAAAATAAAACATCCAAATAAATATCTCCTGCCTCCCAGCTGCAAATCTATTCCAAAATATCCTTGGCAACTGCCTCTTAAAGGAACAAGCTTGTTGAAGGACAATATAGTATAACAAGGTTGGGTGTTAAACAGATTATTATTTTGTATTAGGTTGCTTTATTTTGAGAGGCTACAGAGACATTGTCAGAGAGAGTCAAGTTTTCTGAACCAGTTAAAATGGCACCTAACTGAAGAATACAGCTATGGTAAAAAAAATCCAGAGCGCTTCTTCTAGCTCTAATATCTATAAATTCAGTAGTGAATGTTTACATAGCACTTTGAACATGTAAAGTGCTTTTCATGAAACATTGTGGTTTACTTAGCATATACAGTATAATAACAGAGTTTTCAAAGGGGATTGTATTGGGTTTGCGTGGCAAGGTTTTGGTAGCAGGGGTGCTACAGGGGTGGCTTCTGTGAGAAGCTCCTAGAAGCCTCCCCCATGTCTGATAGAGCCAGTGTCAGCCGGCTCCAAGACGGACCCACTGCTGGCCAAGGCTGAGCCAATCAGTGATGGTGGTAGTGCCTCTGTGATAACATATTTAAGAAGGGGNACTGCACCCCATGGAAAGGACCCATGCTGGAGCAGTTTGTGAAGAACTGTAGCCCGTGGGAAGGACCCACATTGGAGAAGTTCATGGAGGACTGTCTCCCATGGGAGGGACCCCATGCTGGAGCAGGGGAAGAGTGTGAGGAGTCCTCTCCCTGAGAAGGAAGGAGCGGCAGAGACCACATGTTATGAACTGACCACAACCCCCACTCCCTGTCCCCCTGTGCCGCTCAGGGGGAAGAGGTAGAGAATAATTGGGAGTGAAGGTAAACCTGGGAAGAAGGGAGGGGTAGGAGGAAGGTGGTTTTAAGATTTAGTTTTTATTTCTCATTCCCCTACTCTGATTGGATTGTTAATAAATTAAGATAATTTCCCCAAGCTGAGTCTGTTTTGCCTATGACAGTAATTGCTGAGTGATCTCTCCCTGTCCTTCTCTTGACCCATGAGCCTTTTGTTATATTTTCTCTCCCCTGTCCAGTTGAGGAGGGGGAGTGATAGAGCAGCTTTGGTGGGCACCTGATGTCCAGCCAGGGTCAACTGATCACAGGGCTATATTTAAAGACTGAATAAATTAAAATGTTTAAAGGAACAAGAGGAGAAGACAGTAAGTTTCTCAAATGAAAAAAATTACAATCATAATTTTCATAAGAAAAGAACAATTAGCTATTAGATCTACTGTAACTCTAAAGAAAGGATTTTTTTTTAGAAATGAACAATGCAGGTTTGAAAAAAGGAGAATATATGGGCCTCTTTCTTCTGCATTCAAACTTCGTAAATAATACATTGCCTTTCCTTCTTTTTATCTGCCTTTCTGCTTTTATTTGTTACAGAGCTGAAATAAACTCAATAAAGTTATGTATGTGAGATTTTTCGGTCTCAGCTGGACCTTAGATGTTCTGTAACCTGTAAGAAACGGTACTCGCCGCCTGATGCTGGGAAATTTCAATAGGTAGAATGTTACTATTTGAGTGATGAAATGGGTAAATATTTACATTTCATTAACCACAATTGAGTTTTATCATGAGCTGGAATATGTTTCTAATAACTAGCCTAGCCAAACATTTAAGCTACTTTTCTTTTGAGCAGTTTAATATAGCATACGTGAAAACGTGAACTTAAGCATTGTTTCAAACTCTTGGTTTTCTCAAAAAAAAACAACCAAGAAATTTGGGGGTGGGGCAGGGGGTTGCTGTGAAAATTTCAAAGCCTTTTTGCCTGTGGTTTTTGAGGTTTTTTTAATTTCTTTCGTGATGCTAAGAAGGTAAGATGATGATAACAGATAAAGCATTTTGTTTGTTTGCTGAACCAATAATGTGATTGCATTCTTCTTTGTCTCAGTACCTCTGAACATTTTATAATCAATCTTCAATCTCAAACCAGAAACTCTCTTATGTAGTGAAAATAAATGGGAAAAAAATTGGTGCTCTTTGAAAGAATAGAAGTGTTATTAACTACTGTATCCTCTTGAGCAAATTCTGATGAGGATACTTATTTTACGCTTTATACTAAGTTCTCCTTGAAGGTCTAACTGGGTGCAATAATCTTCTTCACTTCCTCTCCAAATGTGCTCACTGGTGCAAGTCATAGGAGGTATTAAACATCTGCCATCTTCCACCCAGTTCCAAATATACTTTAGTGTTTCAGGAGTACAGATATAGCTGGTTTTTTTCAGAAGTGCAACAGAAGTGACAGGTCACAAGGAAGCTTTCCAGTGATAGCTCTTCTCTGCTGGATCAGTTTGTTCAGGCTTCTTTAGCTGGGTGCAAAGAGACTGAAAGCAGAATATACAGAACTTAAAAGTACCAAGCAATTATTTACTGGCTAACATACGAAAAGTGGCTAGGATTTAGCAATCTGTTAGGCTAAGTCTTAGTGTACTTGCCTGCTCTGACCCAGTACCTGAAGAGTCTTTGCTAGTCAGGGAACCCCAGCCAAGTGGGAAAGAGCTAGCCTCTGCAGCTTCTGTGAATTAGCTCCTCTGTGTTGCTGAGATGTAATTTTCCCCCAGCTCAGGTGATGTTGATAACTTGATGTGATGACCCAATAACCCAGCCAGGCTCCCAGGTTCTGTCCCATAGATATTTATACCTTCCCATGGGGAAATCTTTTCTTTAACTCCTTGATCTGCTAACAACTTCATCTCAACAGTTTAATTTCTCTGATTTCTTATCCCTCTGTGAACTTCCTCACAGCTCTTCCTCAGCAGTTTGACTCAGGATTATGAATCTGTGCAGTGTCAGAGCTGAGCCTTTGGTCCTTGGTTCACAGGCAGTGGGAAGGAGGCAACGTGAAGGATATAACATGTATTACAGAGAGAGATTTACACCTTTTTTTTCCTTCCTGTACATGAAAGCTAAGTGAAGGTATTGGTCTCCTGGTGGTGATGTAAGTGAATAGAGAAAAAAATGTAGGTCTTACTAAGTGTCCCTAGGTAGGAGATTGCGGTTGAAGAGCTTTAGGAAAAAGAAAAATATATTACATGTGGTGTAGGAGAAAGGATGTTACCTATTATTAACCCCTGGGAGATATACTTCCTCTGGTCTCTTTGTTCTGCAGAGGCTCTCAGCCGATCCTTTCCTCAGTGTATTTTTCTGTTCATCTCTCTCAGCAAAATACCATGGAGTCATTAGTACCTCTCAAGAGACGTCTGAGCCCACAACTGAGAAAAGTGTTTTGGACACAAGTAGTATGAAGAGATTCTAGATTTTTGTCTGACCAAACTCTTGCTTGTAGGTTACTGCAAGGAAGTTCTGCATTCATAATTTCTAATATATGACGTCTGGAGGTATAGCAAATCTGAGCAATGGTGAAATTTCCAATAGTGTTTAATACCTAAGCTAACACCTGATTTAAAACAGGAAAGCAGAGTAATAATTGCTCTCCTGCAGTCCCTTGTACCATTTCTACTACTCTCTTACCCTGCTCTAAGAGTACCAGTTTACTGTGTTAATGAGGATGAACTATGAAATGTTTGTCACATCATTTGTAGAGACTTTGAATGAAGTTCTTGTTAAAAGCATAAAGCCATATAAAGTTTAGCAAGTATTTAAGCCTTCAGTTTTATCAGGCCTTTCATCATGAGTAAATTGAGATCTTTTCAGGTGAATTTAAGATTTTGCTAGAAGCAACAGGGGCTCAGAGTGCATAGACTTAGGAAGTATCTGGTGATAGATTACACATATAGAAAAATCATTAGTCCATTCTGTTTTCCTTTCCTTGCTGTATTTATTTTCTAACATTTCCTCTGTCTTCCTTTCTTGCATAATAAGACATGTTGCAGTAGTCAGAACACTGCAGGACTACTTTTGTGTTTTACTTCAAGCCCCATTCTTGCTGCAGAAATGGAACTTAAAGTGAACATAAATATTATTTGCCTGAAAATAACTTAGTTAATAGAGTTTTTTTTCAGTCCCTAACCAGATCAAGTATTAGCTCTAGTTAATCTTCAGGGAACTTTTTAAAGCATCAAAGTAGTTGTTATTGTTTATCCAATTTCCAGACATATTTGCTTATTTTACTCTTGACTTTTGGTTGTCTGATTTCTGCATCTTTTCTTTTTAGACTTCTCTAAGGTTCCAGACATCTTTATTATAACAAGAATTTATTTTAATTTCTCTCAAGGATTTAGTTTCTGTATGAATCTTTTTACTGTTGTTCTGTAATACTGGATATAGGATCATTGAATACAAATTGTCATTCTAACATGGCATATCCTTTCTCAGAGACAAATATAGCAATTAAGCAATTGTGTCAATAATCAGAGCTTTATTAAGAGTATGCATTTTGACTTTTTTTATTAAATATTTTTAAAATGAAAATGAAACCAAATCATCAAAGAATAAGTTGTCTTGAAAAGCAGTACTGAGCAGCTAGAGGGACTAAGTCATCATCAAATCAGCCCCAGGGGCAAGCACAGTGAAGTGACCCTTCCCCTTGCCTGGGCTGATACTTAGGGACCAGTCTAGCTCTTAAAAGTACACATATCCCAAAAGTTTACTTGAAGCACTCAAAAAAGTGTAGAGAAATAGCCAAAGGACATTGCAGAGAGATTTAAACACTGAACACCAATTTAGACATTTTTATTGTGGATCTAGGGGGAACTGTAGGTGTAGAATTTTTGCATTAGTCAATGCCTTTCCCACTTGAATTAAAAGAATTCCTGAGAATGGCCCCAATTTAATTATTACATTGTTCATTTGGAAGATATAAATGCACAATTCTAGTTAAAGCATCGTGTGAACTTTGCCAAGCTCTGTGCTTGTTTTCTCACTGGTTTCATTACATGAAACTGGTATTCCTATGCACTAGCAGCAGCCTGCCTCCAGAGTCAGCGCGTTAAGCTTCAAATCACACTAAAAAGTGCAACAAACTCAGAAGTAGGGCTCACCTGAAAGCAAAGGGCTCAGTCTCCTGGTGAGCTGAAAAGGAAGTTCAGTGTTGTTATGAGTAGGAAGCAACAGAAAGGCACTCAGCAAGATTCAGATCGCACACTGCTTCTGTGCGCTGAGATCTCCACTGGAGAGCAAGTCCTGTGTGTGCTACCTCGAGGTTTAACTTCGTCTATGTTGTGTTGCATTGGCATTGCATACACTTAATTTTACCTGAGTGTCTGAATGTAATTGTAACCAAGGTGATGGGGAACTAAACAATAATGAAATATAATATAGGCTTGTGGTAAGTTGTGAAAATGTAACCATAGAAACATGTTATGCACCAGCAATGCTGCTCAAGAGTCCACCCGACCCTTCACATCTTGATTTAAATATCAAGGATTTAATCAATATGTGAAATGTTATTGTACCACATGGTATTAAGATCAGAGGTAGTATGTTTTGTTCTTTAATGATGAGCAGGTGGACAAGGAACAACTTGGTCGTTTCATCTAAACAATAATATGGCATAGTGAAATGTAATCTTTCTGTCTTAGAACAAAGACTTTGGAGTGAATAATTGCCTGATTGTGTTAACGGTCCATGAAGGACCACTTAGTGGTGCCAAGTTTAAGTGAACTTAGAGGAGAGGTAATTCCGGCAGGGGGAGATCGNGATGGAACAAACATGATCTTGGGAGGAGCTATCCCCTGTGTTCCCGGCACCATGCATAAAGAATGCTTGCCTTTTAACACTACATTGGCGTTACGAGGTTTATTCCCGATTTTGGTGACATAATCAAGTTGTTCTTGCTGTGCACTGTTGAAGACGGTAACACAAAGTGATGACAAACCTGGAGGGAATACCTATTTCAAATGACCCAAAGTGCATGACTGGCACTGGGCACAATAAGTTACTCTCTCGAGTTACTTGGGCAGTCACAGCTCTTCATTTGCCAGCTTCTGCCTAACGCTCTGACATGGACTTTTATTGGGCTACTGATGAAGAAACCTACATGCAGGATGCCTGAAATTGTATTTCAGTGCTCTTGACACAGGAAAGTTTATCCTTCTTCAGAGTCAGTTGAAGAACTTCCACCTCAATAAGGAGAAATAAGAACAGATTTCTAAAATTTCATATTTTAAATGCATTGTTACAAAGGATTTGACATCCCATATGATTTTCTTTAATTCATGTTCTGTTCTGTTTTCTCCAATAACTTAATTATGCTACTTGCTTGGTTTGTAATCTTCAGTGTTATTTTAAGAAAAAAGCCAACCATCACTCTCCTAAGTGTCTTATTGTGCCTCTGTGCCAACTCTTACAATTTTGTTCCTTGATTTTGTGGCATATGACATCCAAAAAAAATCTGCTCCTGGCTTATTCTTATTCATTTTTCCAGGTCACTTAGTTAAAGCTTTACTGCTACAGAGTTTTTAGTTTTCCATCACCTCTTTACCCTTTTAGTTTCCAGTTTAACACTTCTTTTACCTCTGTCACTAATTCAAAACATCTTGTTTTTTTCTTTGGTTCATTCCTACCCAGCAGTCGCTGTTTTCATGAAGTTTAATTAATAAATCACTCTCTGTTGTGGTATGCATTACCTTTCTTATGCTGTTAATACAAACGATCACAATAGATGTTATAAGGTCAGTACAGCTAATGTTGGTTAATATTTGTTAAATTATTTATGGCAGAAATATTTGTTCCGTATGCAATATCTCAGGCTTTGAAAGCTGTGGGGTTTTCTCTTTGATGCTTGTATTTCTATAGATAGTGTCATATGCTGTAACATCATCCTGTTTATAAACATTTTTTCCAGCACTGACAGAAACATTTTGTCTTGTCATTTCTTACATTCAGCTGTACCTCCTTTCTTCAGTGTTCAGTTCTGGGAGAGCTTTATTTAGTCATTTGGTACTTCCTGATAATTCTATATTCATGAATTTTAAATAGCCACTCAGACATTTGTTTTGGTCTTACATTTAATGCCTTTTATAGAAGACATTTCAGTGTGTCACTATTGCAATATTTGAGCCATAAGATATTTCTGAGGGAAAGTGTTAGGCTTCTAGGGCCCTGGGCTTTGGCTGTGCAGTTTTCTCTGCAAACCTGAATTCACACATTGCTCAGGTCTTTTTTTGCAGCAGTGTGCCTGTGAAGCTTCCCTATAGGAAGAATGTTATGTGTAATTTCCACCTCTTTCTTTGCAGAGCTGGAAGCTTTTAGGTGACTGGCTGATTTGTTCTATATATTTCTTTATGAGAAAAAGGGACTTGCTACTGATATCCTCAGATTTTTGATGGCGAAGTTAACACTAGTCTGTAAGCTTAACTGTATGTTATATCCAGCAGAACAAGAGGAGCTTTTAAGTAATTTCCCCTTGTAAGATGAAAAGGATGAATCTTGAAAGTGTTTGTGGTGTGAATATACTAGTTTATCAGCTATAGAATTGTTGGGTAAGATATAGGTGTGTGTTACTGTAAAAGCATATGTATTTCTGTACAAAGACTGAGAAACAGTGAGTCCTACTACATAAAAATGCATGATATCCTCAAGTTTCCCTGCATCTACAAACCTTTCCTAATGGTGTAAGTGAAGGTCTGAGACCTGCATGTGAGTGGGGCTCACAGTACATATGAACTGCATATTTTCTGTATCACACTGAGGAGAAGGCGGGTAGAGAGCCAGACAAGAAACTCTGAGTCATCATTACAGTCCTTGGAAACTGCAGGCAATGGTGGAACTGCTGATTACAAATAACAGTAATTCCTTCTTATAACTAATTACATTTTTTCCACTGTTATTCTTGTTCAAAGGCTTTTTTCAGAAAGTTCTATATTCTGTGCAATAAGAATTCCTTAATGGTTAGAAACCTTTCTCTAATATCTACCTCAAATTTATTCATAGTCTATTTATACTAATTTATTCTTTTGCTAAAAACATCTTTAAACTTTAATAGCTGTTTTCTTTCCCTGTTGTTTATTGACTTGATGAACTGATAGAGAACAATAAACACCCCTCTCCTCTTTCCAGACTAAACAGGCCAAACATTTTTAGTATCCTAAATCAGACTCTCCAATTACCTGTTTATCTTTGTGGTGTTTTTTGCAGGTGTCCTTTTCCAAATTGATCTTTCTTGAATGACATATGAGGTTGAATATCAACAAATAGGGATTCCAGAGACTCTCACTTGCTGCACTCATGGGTATTTGTTTAAATTAAAGGATAAAAGCTGCCATCTTCAGTGGTAATGTTGCAGGATTAAAATAAACCAATCCTCAAATGTTTTGAGACATGGGGATCAGAGTCTTAAAAGGTAGGAGAGAAGTTAGAGGATGGTTTCTGCTCATTCACTTAAGTCTCAATCATATCTGTTTGTTTATTTTCAATAACAGACATTTGGCAAAGCTTTTGAGGCATAATTGAGTCTCTTGGTTACATGGTTTTGCACTACAATCATGCAGCTTTTTTCTACATTTGATTTTCTAACTCAATAAAAAAGACAGCACCATGTTTGTTAAAAAAGCAAGCTCTTAAAATACATATATTACATTGCATCTGAAATACAATTTTAAAACAACCAACCCATCTTTTGTAGCTGGAAAATAAAGACTCCAACAATTGCTATACAGGAGGGAAATAAAGTCTTTAACAATTCTTATACAGACCTTTCTGGGTTTCCCCTGCCTGTTGATGCCGAAGGCACTATGGTGTCAATTCACTACGGTGATTACAATATTAATCCATTAATTTTTTAGTTCAGGTTTTATATAAATGTTGAGGTCTCCTTTCAGGACAATGCTATATCAGTACTGGGGATCAACATACAGAGATCTGAATGCAAACTTTATAAACTATATTGCTGTGAAAACGGACAGGTAATTATCATATTCAGGAATAAGACAGAGAATTCAAAGTCCCAACAGCCTTGTTTTTGACGAGGCTACACAGTTATAGTTAGTGTCAGAGTTCTGACAATTTTTGCACAGTTATATATAACACAGTGGAGAATCTACCTTGCAAAGCCAAAACACTGCTCCAGCACAGCAGCAGAAGGGACAATTTGGTAATTTTCACAACATACAGAAAGATTTAAAGCTCTTAAGTCAGTTTTCATAAAAACATTGTCTTACTATGATCTATTTGAGCAATAACATTATGCTATGAACTTCTATTTCTTTTTCTCATTGTAGACATAGAAATTACTCAGCTTGTAAATATAAAAACCTACCGAAAAAAGAGTTCTGAGCACAAGAAATGCCAAAGCCTTTCTTTTCCAGAGCTTGAGACACAGACACATAAAAGAGCACATAACTATTCAAGACTGACAAATCTGAAGGAGACAATGTAAATGGAAAAAAAAAAAAGTTTTTTATAATTTTTTTTCTTTCGAACTTCATTTTCATGTTTTTCTATTATTCTATTATCGAGTAATGAATGTGCATCACAGAAATGGAATCTATTTTTCAGCAATGAATTTATATAGTTACATCATTGACACTTCTTATTCAGCTTTGAAAGTGGAGGTTATTTGAAGACATTTCTCTTGAATAGAAGCTTTTCTAGTTTGGGAGGGTGGGAAACCAAGTTGTTCCATCTTTTGCACAGAAAAAAAATCAGTTAAAACAAATTTTTTAATCAGCACCAGACAATTTTCACAAAATATTCCACCCTTCTCAGTGGCATCACTAGTTTTTATCTATTTCTCTCTCTCAAAAAAAAAAAAAAGATACACAAATTCTTGTTACAAATTTTATTCCTAACCCTGTTTGGCTGTTACCAAAATGTGAACATATGGGCTGTCATATCAACAGACTCCATCCTCCAGAAATAAATAGGTACAGCGGTATACTTACTAACTTTACCTTTCTCTTTTTAAGAGGAAGGAGCCAGATAAGTCGTGAAGGCTCTGGGGGACTTCTTTTAGAACTAAAGACAGAGATATGCCCTTAAAGCACTTAGAAGAAGTATTAATTACTTCATAGCTTTTTAGAAGTTGAGTGTGTCAAATACACCCACTAGAGATCTCACAATGACAAAATCAATACAGTTCATGAAAAGTCTCCCTTTATTTTCATTTTACATGTGGAATGACTAAGACCCTCAGGCAGATAAATACTAAACCAGTACCATTCATTTGCCACAACTGAACCTCTTGACCATTAAAAGATGGAGGAAAACCAGGGAATTTTCAAAGTCTTGCTGCTACTTACCAAAGCTGTGAAACCAAGAGAAAACATGGTGAATCATGATGAACTGTCTCTTCAATATGGCCATTCTTATATTGTAGATAGTGTATATTCTCTGTGGTGTACATGTATGTATACATGTGTGTAATCAGTCTTTTCAGTAAGTTAGAGCAAGAAGAAAAATTAGTAACAACAATTCAAATAAACTTTAAACATTGAGATCAACCTAGAGGAAAAAAGAAAAGGAGTATGTGGAAGTTCCATATCAGTAATACCATCAGGAAATGATACATCACATTAGCATCAGCAATGAAATTAAATACTACCGAAATAATAAAGAAATTCAACATGTTGAGACAGACAGCAGAAGAAGCTTAAATTATGTTGAAGAAAAACTTACTGAAACAAAATAATATT
>WAAD01031561.1:30268-44536 GCA_013389945.1 Fregata magnificens
AACTGTATGCAGAAACTAAATACAAGAAAAGCTACAAGAAATGTTGTGTTATGACAGTACAAAAATCCCATGGAAGGAAAATGAAAACTTGCAGAGCTAGAAGTATAAGAAGAAGAAAAATACATTCATCTAGAAAGTTTGAGGACCAACTTGTTACAAGAACAGTTTTGACATTTTGTGATATTGGTGAATGTAACTTCTTTGTTTGAATGCAAATCTAATTATGTATCTCTTTTTTCAATTTCAAATGCAACCAGGTATATTCTTAAGGTAATAACTAGGGAATCTGGTAAAATTCCACATCAAATTTTTGAGCTTTGTGTGACATCCTAAAAGAAAATGCTTTCAGAGGTTGTAACAGCCTGTCATAGTAATACATAGATAAAACATTTATATCTACAACTTAAAGATAAAAACCATACAAATAATATAATTTTGTTGAAATCAGTGTAAAGAAGAGATCACTAAGTATATGCACGTTCTCTCCCTGAAGTCCAACATTTGGGGCCAGGTTAAATGTAAACATTTATTCATCTGTCAATAAGGACTGGTTGTTATTAATATTTGTTTCTGTGAAAATTCTTAGATGATACTTACTACTTTTACTATCTTTCATGTAAGTAAGATAGGTTTTTATGACCCATCTCTGCATCACATACAGGCAATGGTAAAGGAAAGACATGTTTAAAGGAAAAATTTATCTGAAATTTTAAGAGAATTTTTATGAACAGTCCGGTTACCAAATGCATCTTTACTGTCAACAGGACCTAAGATTATCACATCAATTTCATCCTAAGGCAAGCAATCCAGAGAAAGATAGAAATGGATTTGTCAGTGAATAACAGAATCTTGCACATGAAACGGAGAAACTTTGAAATTGTTTAATAGTCCATAGAATTTCATGCCCAACAAATCCATAAATTTTCATGATCTGCGAGTTGTAACCCACAGATTCACCTCTAGTTCACCCAGGGGAATTGACTGTATTTTCATTATGGCTTAGAACCAGGATTTATTACAGAAAGTGCAATGCAGAGAAGAAGAGGTGCAAACCTGTGGAGTGCCAGCAAGCTGGCTGTCAGAAACATGATCCACAAAAAGAACTGAGAGCTTCTCTAAGGAGGACATCATTATTTGGAGAAAGGCCTATACAGAGCTCAGAAATGAAAATATTGTCGTGACCCAGACAGAAACTGGTAGCTTAGATCTCTGAGGAGGCAGTAACAGGCTTCTCAAATGTTCTAGTGCTTACCTCAGCATACCAGCCCATGTACCAGCTTACGTTTTTGGAAACATTCTGGCCCCTAGACGTTAATGAGTAAAAAGAAAGAAAATCCACACCAGCTGTGCAGTTGCTTCCATACACAGCTCATGGGGAGAATGTACAAATCTAATGTGGCTTGTGGGGAGGCAAGACGCAATTTCACTCAGATTTGGATGGTTATGCTCTCTTCAACCTGATACTAAAAGCTTTCGAGTATAATGGGTGTTCTTTCCATGTTTGTCCAATCTGTTACTGGAAGGAAACTCCAGTTCTGTGACAAAAGATGCCTATGGCCATCTGCATAACCAGGAAGGTGGAATATTTTTGTCAGACAGAAAGGATATGAAATCAAAATGGGCATTTTAACAGGGACTTAACAGGGAAAATATTTGAGAGCTTATATATTACCACAGCTAATGGTCTCTTATGGTGTTTGATATGGCAAGATGGCCTTTGGGGAGCAAATGATGAATGTTTGAATTACAAACCCCAGCCTAAGAAGAGTATAGATAAACCAGTCCATGTTCTTTCATCACTAGATGTTATGTCTTGTTAAATAACCTGGCGTTATTTATGAGACCACTGAGGAACTTAATAATTTGAGTTTGTTAAGACTAAAGTGTAACTATTCCCTAAAGTCTGCCTCTGCCTCATCCTACCAACTCTTAACTTTTTGTCTTACTTTATGGAAACTAACCCTACAGAAACTTGTACGTGCAAAACCAGACAAAATCTGTTAAATGTTGTACAGCATATCAAATGGAAATTTAGATAGACTTTCTAGGGAGGTTAAAATTTTAGTCAAATATACATGTGACAGTTTCAAAGTACATGCATTGATAAAACAAAAAGCTTCTGGGTTATACCAGCTGCTGTAAGAATTAAAGAAAACAAGAGAACATGGCCATTTACTGTTAAGAAAGACTGCACATGATATTATCAAAATTCAATATCCATGAACACTATTAAGAAATATTCTTTCTATCTGTACTTAAAATTTCTTATATTTAAACAGCAAATAAACCAGTGTGGTAAAGATCACATTATATTTTTCCTTTACTTTTCCCACTTAAAATATGAGTATCTTCACATTTTTTTGAAAATGAAATGGCTCTGCTGTACCATACACACACAAAAACATTCAATCTATTAACCCTCATGTCTAGTTTATCATAGTCTAACCCATTGCTGAATGCTATAATTTGACAGTCTTTCAAGACATTTATATCACAATACAAAAGCTGTATTTTTTGTAAGTGAGGGGAACTTGTTCCTGCCCCTGGGGGCTGTATCACTTGGATGTGCAGATTATTCCTGGATGAACATATCACAGACCTTACACTGAGTGGGCCAAAAACTTATTTGTCAAAACACCAAGGGAGTAACATCAGTGGAAACATGAAATAGGGACTTACTAATGTTAACAACCAGTCAAGAATAAACCTAGAGATTTTTAATTCCCAGAAGAAAGTCCATCTTAATCCAGCAGTCAACCATTTTGACAAGTGTTTGGTAGAAATCAATATACTAAAAAATCCCTGAAGGTCATCAACATCAACCTTTATCCATATTAGGAGGTGTTAAACACTCCTTCAGGTTTGAACTGCACAGATGCCTTGTATGTGGACAAATTTTCCCACATCATCAATCACATAGAGTCTGGTGACAAAAGCCATTCCATAAAAAACATATCCAGAAAATTGAGAGAATATTATCACATGTACCTGAATATAGAAATGGTGACATGGGTTTTGGTGACATTTTTACAAAAATTATAAAAATCTCCAAATGAAATTGAGGGGGGCGGGGAGGGGTGTTTGCTATTTTCAGCAATGTCTTTGTCCACTTAATGGAGCAGACTCAATTATTACTCGTGAATTGTTGACTTCTGTTTATCAAAAGGGTATATATTTATAAAAACCTTTTCTGCAGACACTCTTACAAAACTTAATTATATTTCTCAAGCTTAATTATATACATTCTTCAAAATGTGGGGGGGTTTGAGTGAAAATAATTGTACTGTACTACAGAGTTAGGTCTATGATGTTTTGAAAAGGTCTGAATCAACCGCACTCAACCACTCTGATAAAAAGTCCTGCGATACGATTGCAAAGCATTCCTGTGTGCAATTGCTCGAGCAGGTCACTCTCTCACTGGTCGCTTAACTGTGACCCTGGTGTCAAAACCATTGTGCATGATCTTATTTCTGCAGTGATAATGAGTCAGATATTAACTTGGATTTCTAGTTTTGATCAACAAAAACCAATCTGAACGCACTTGATGAGATGAGTGGTTGAAACAAGCAGCACATTTCTAATGATTCGTAGGTCACCCAGAGCTGCTGTTGCTCGCTTGGGCTGGATGTCTGAGTGGCAAGGGTGTTTCCAGCACCAGCTCTCTAACTCCTTGTAGCACCATATAAAGGGTATCATAATGGCTAGCAGTGAGGGCTTCTGTTGATATTTAACAAGAAAAGCAATGTTGTTAGCAAATCTCAGTTTAATCATTCCCAGCTGTGGTGCCAGGAAAGGTTCATGCTTGCCCGTCTGGCAATTCAGTAGGTTACATGGCCCTGGCCACCACAGGGCCTTGTCTTAGCCCAGGTCCACATCCACTATGACTTTATTTTCTCTAGTAAAGCTGCAGTTTGATTGTGGTTGATGGCATCTTCGACACACTATAAAAAGAAAATGGTTACAATGAATGCGAACATCACACCAATGTTATTTTTCCATTATTACTCAGAAAAATATCACTGTCAAAAAGGGCTAAGCAAATCCAACTTTTGCTCCCAGAAATTAGGATATCCACTAAATCACCTGTATTTGCTAGTCTGTTTTTACTTCACGGTGTCTCCCAAGACTATCTTTAAAGAGCAAACTATAAATTATGTAGCAAAAGTAGTGATATAATTTCTACTGAAGATAGGGCTCCTGTCAAATGAGACATGAATAGTCATAATTGTCACATCCATCAATCATTTTGATATGTGCCACATCCCACATGTTTGAAGAAATGGTCTTTTTTTACACTTTGAGAGGATGGAGGTTTTTTGTTTCCTAGCATTTTAAATTGTCATGTGCCTGTAGGCCTTGATTCTACATGTAATACATGGTCTTATTCAGGAAAGCACTTTGTTACAATTCCCTGAATTGGACCCATAAGACTTGTAACACTTTGAATAGTTTCACTGACTTAGAACTTTTCAATATGTACTTGGTTCACTACTAAGTTTTTTTTAAGTTCGAGTTTCTAAGTATTTTCTTCACTTATCATTTGCTGCAATGAAAATGTAGAAATAGTCCATAAAATTACAGAAAAGAAACTTAATAAAAACTGATGCAATATATAACATTTCTTCTAAGAGCTTTGATATGGCTTCTATTTTAGATTTTTCAAGACAGCCACTATAGACCAGAAATATGGGTCAGTGTATCCAAAACATCCCCTGTAGTTCTACATTCCCAGACACTTATCTCTCAGATTGATTCCCAGGTAGCTTAGGTCAAAATATCCAGTCAATACGTAGAAAATTACATAAACTAAAGTTTATCTTGGGACTGGAGAGTTTTGTGTTTACTCCTCTGCTCTGGAACAAAATTCCCTGGACGACCTTCAGTTCTCCTTTGCAAAATGACTGTTATCATATTTCTTCACCTCAGGTAGTTTTTGATGATCAGTGTGTTAACGATACAAGCTTCTTAACTAAAAGAAGGCGGTATGTAATAACAGTATTGTTATTAAATCAATGTGTAGCAACCAATCAACACCAAAGCTTCTTTGTTTTAGGCAGAGTAATACTCAGTATCTGACAGTCACTGACCCCAAAAGATACAATAGTATTTGTATTTCAGTGGCAATTTAAAAGTTCACAGAAGTTCAACACCTTAAAAATTCCCCTCAAAAAACCTTGCTATACATCTGAGAAAGAATAAAAATTTGGCTTTTGCTAAAGAAACTAACAGTGAACCTTGTTTTTCTGAATCAAGATTTTCCATTTATTTCAAAAATGTTGCGTTAGAGACCAGAAATCGAGCACCATAACTCTGAAGAAGATAATTTTATTTAAAAGAACTTAAGGTTTCTGAAGATTCATTTTATTCTGAATCAAAAAAATTTTGAACAGTTTAAAGTATAATCTAAGGAATTTAGTAATTAATGTTAGTAGGAAATTTCTTTTTTATTTTAACATTTTAAAATGTTGCTCAAATTTATTGTGTAGTATGCTATAATTAGAAACCTGAAAGAAACTCTTTTCAGTGGGGAGAATGATAAACTTTTAATTCTTTTTCTAAGATGTTTCAGTACTGTCAAACTTATTTCTTGTTTCCTCCTCAGAAAGCAAAGCTATAGTAGGAACATGACTATATTCAAAGACAGATTTCTTCTTTCTGTTTTACCTTTTTGTCAATAGGTCCATCCTCAATTTCCTTACAACATGAGGAGAATTTGAGAAGTTATATTAGTTTTGAAATTTTAACTGATAAAAGCATATGTACAGAAAACTTGTTCATTGATTTCTGCACAGAGTATATGTGGGGTTTTTACCCCAGATTGCTGTATTTCACAGTAGGCACAGTGGAGAGCCACAAAGATGATCAGGGGACTGGAGCACCTCTCTTATGAGGAAAGCCGAGAGACGTGGGTCTGTTCAGCCTGGAGAAGAAAAGACTGAGGGGGGATCTTGTCAATGCTTATAAATCTCTGCAGGGTGGGTGTCAAGAGGATGGGGCCAGGCTCTTCTCAGTGGTGCCCAACAACAGGACAAGGGGCAATGGGCACAAATTGGAACACAGGAAGTTCCAACTGAACATGAGAAAAAACTTCTTTACTGTGAGGGTGACAGAGCACTGGAACAGGCTGCCCAGAGAGGCCGTGGAATCTCCTCTGGAAATATTCAACACCCGCCTGGACGCAGTCCTGTGCACCCTGCTCTAGGTGTACCTGCTCAAGCAGGGGGGTTGGACAAGATGATGTCCAGAGGTCCCTTCCAACCCCTGCCATTCTGTGATTCTGCGATTCTGTGAAGTACAATTTCACCAGAGACTTCCTTATCCTCTCAATTTCTTTTAAATTTGTCTGAGATTCACATAAGCCTATCACACATGAAGTTGTAGCATCAGAGAAGATTAAGTGTTTTGCTTTGCTCTGACGACTAGTTCACATAATCACCTTTCACTGTAAGATTTCCTTTGCAGTAGTTAAATAGATATTTATTTATTTCATTCTATAACATAGAAAATGAATGCTTGCAAACAAATACAGATTATGACTGACATGAATTCTTAGTTCCAGAAATATTATTTATGAAAAGTTTGTATGATTCATAGCAAGTATCAGCAATTTACAAACCAGCTTCTTTTGCAGAAAAAGATTAATTAAAAGGAGATAATATGTATAAACTCCTGCTATTTTAACAACTTCTGATGATAAATTTAATCATTATTTGCACTTACTGAATTATACAATAGACTGTTACTATATTTTGTAGTGAATTTTTCTAGTGAATTGCCAGGATGTATGGAAGTTGGGCAAAGCCTGGCAAAGAGTCTGGATGGTGCCAGTCCTATTGAGGGGAAAAAGAAAGATCTACAGAGTGAAAAAGTGCACATTTCCCAGAAACAGACTGGGAGAAATAATCAGAGAAACAGTCTGCAAGCTCCTGGAAGATAACAAGGAGATTAGTGACAACTACCACGGACCTATCAAGAAGAAATCATGCCAAGGCAATCAAACTCCCTGTGGTGACAGAGGCTCAGACCTTGTAGACAGGGAAAAGCAGCCAGTGCCGTGTGCCCTCAGTAAGGTTTTTTTATACTTTCTTATATAACTTTCCTAGAAGCAAAAAAAGGAAATGGCTGAGGTGAAATTTTGTTTGGAAAACTACGTGCAAGTTGGCAGTGCGTGCTCAGTGTCAGGGTGGGAGGGCAAGCAGAGGGCAGCCCTCGCGGCAGCTCGGTTGATCCTTGTTCTCCTTTTCTATTCGTGGTGAACAGAGAACAGCTTATTAAATTTGCATGTGGCACAAAGCTGAGGGGGACTGCAAGTATGGAGAAGAGAGGATCTGAATTTATCATGATCTTGACAAACTGGAGGAATAGTACAAGATAAACAGCGTGTAATTAAATAAGATATATGCTAGGTATATTTATAGGGGAAGGCCCGTGATTCTGTTCCTCCATCTGAATTGACCTTATAACTGTCCTGGCACAGCATCGTTCAGATAACGTTTCTCCAGGTGGGGTTATATGCCATACATTTTAAAGCAAACTGGGCTGCTTAGTTGTGTGTGATCAGGTAGTATTGTGTCTGGTGTCTGGTTGCTAATTCGCTGCATGTAACTCTCTCAGTGATCACCTACTTTAATTGGTAAATTGGAGTCTGGTGCTCATGGGTCTTAAAACTGAGCCATAATCCAGAAAAATAGCTTGACATCAAAGCTTTGAATCTCTGAGGGTGAAATAAAACACTTCAAAAGAAAAGTGCACTGGACTATGGAATTTTAAATGTCAATATTTTTTCTGTTCTAAACAATGTATGTATAATATCTATAAAAATGCACAGCCGTGAGAGGGTGGGCATGTAAACACTCTGGAGGCATCCAAACTGGCTTTCTGCAAGTGAGGCTGGAATAACACTGGTCTGCTGTATTGCACAGGAGCACCCCGAAAACTTCGTACATCCATACAGGCACTGTGCAATCTTACTGTGTGGTGGCTGGGTCCGGGGGTCCGAGCTCAAAAATGCCCAAATTGCAGGGAACAAATTTCATGTCTGTTTGTTATCACGTGCTGTTCATAGACAGAAGCTGCAATCGTTGTCCAATTTGTAGTCAAATTTGGCTGTAGTTCATTGAACTCCAGGGCAGGCAGAGCAGCAGAACAACTCACCTCTCCATGTGGAACAGTGCCCTCTCCTGCTGTGCCAGGCGCTATCTTGCCCTGCAAAATGCATTCCTTCCTTTGCACATAGTTTATATGAGCATTGAGATGGGCAAAGCTCAGTCACTCAGGCCTCCAGCAGCAGAAAACATAAAAAAACTTTTCACCGCCGAACTTTTCACCAAATAGAGATTATTTGCAGGTTGCTCGTGGTTACAGTCATTATCAATACCATAATGTGTGGAGGTCATTTCCTATCCACTGTCCTATCCCCACAGGGGCTTTGGATCATCATTTTTAGCTTGCAAAGATAATATCTTTTAAAATAAAAACCAGTGTAAACCTAAGGATTGTAATTGTCTTTGGTAACGCTTTTGTTGTGTTTCGATGCCTTGATAACAAGTTTAAAAGCCTTGGCTGCTGTGCTTTTTCCGCAAAACAATAGTCACACTTCTTGAATTCTTGAACACTCGCAGGACTAGCAGTTGACAGACTCTCTTTTAGATTTTCATTGAGGCTCTAATATACTTGTTGGTACTATTCCTTCAAAATGCTTTTGATGTTAGCCTCAATAACAGCAACCAAAAAGCTATAGTAAAAATAGCTGGGGGGAGAGATTGGTAAGGGTGAGAGAGAGATATATATATTACAATCTACTCAGTGTAATAATATTCTGACTCCAGCTCTGAAAACAAAGGAACCCACTTATCAAAAAGCCAAAACTTGACCTTAGTGAAATTTTCACCCAAATAACTTGCATTTCCTGTAGCTTTTAATTTCTCAGTTTTGCGAATTCACACAGCAAAGTGAATATTGTGTGGTGGGTGCAGGGGAGAAAACCTAGACTGTTTGAAGTAGAGTTGTTGAAAAATGTAAAAACCTGCAAATGCAGAACACATACACACAATGCAAAAGAAACCTGATGCTGGGAGATCCTAGTTTTACAAATCTTTAGCTGCACCCATTCTTTGACTGTTAACTGGAAAATGAGTTGCATGTCCCAACAACATGTTTAATGTCAAGGCAGCTTGCCAAACTATCACAAGTGCTGTTTTGATTTCAAAGGAGAGAATATTTTGAATGAATCTTGGGACAGCTTTCCTCATTTCTTGATATTTCGTCCTTTGCTCTCTCAGCTGAAATGCGCCTTCTTAGTCTTGTTGATTTTAGTTGCCTCTGTCTTAATATATTTGTCTCAAAGCAGGTCTCACCATCTTGAGTTAGAGACAAGAATATAACATAGAAAAGATGGAAAAGAATCTCTTGCCCAGTGCACCTATGATAGCTACCAGAGGTTGATGCCATTCTTGAATAGAAAGGGCCTAAAAATGTGATTATAGTGTATTCTTGTTAAAAAGATCTAGCAGTATTTTAACTCTTATAATACTCTGACTCTGTATGTATGCAGTGAAAATCCTTCTTTAGGTATTAGACATAATCAGAACAACCCAGCTGGGTCATAGGTCCAACACTGGCAATAATTCAATGCAAGCAAAGTGGGTTATTTTGTTGCTGGTTTGTTTTTCTTGGTGAGCTGTTTTGTTTGTTGTTTGTTTGCTTGCTTTAAGGGCAATTAGCTGTGCTTTAAAACAAGTAGTCACTGATTTCTATCCTCAGTTCTGTGGCAGTGAATTCTGAGACCTTCTGACCGGACTGTGCTACATTCAACAAAATTCTCAGTGGACTCATTGATGAGATGTCTGTTAATTTCTCAGCAGCTGTCTTGTGAAAATTGACAGGTGACCTTCAAGACAATAATGCAGCTTCTTTCTTCATTTATGTTGATAGATATATATTCAGGCTTTCATTCTTCTTTTTCTCCAGCAGTTTTCTGTTACTTTTTGCTCTATTTTTTTGTCTCTTTTTCTTATACTTATTTTCTGTTGAAGGTTTTTCATGCTTGGTGTTCATCATTAGGTTTCATTACTGTTTAATATTGTTTCTTTCTAAGTGAACTTAAAAAAAGCATGGGGCTGTTCAGACTAGGAATATTTGAACAGTGAATAAGTGATATGAAAATAGGCCATCACAGTTGCCTAAAGTTTATGCTAAAATATTCATATATCTGCATGTTTATGAACACAAAAGCTTGTTTTTCACAATTTCTAAGGTGAATCAGTTCATTCAAGTACTGTACACCACATTCAGTTAACTCCCAGTCCCCTATACACAAAATGAAGCAGTTGGGTTTTTTCTGGTTTAGTTTGAATTAGTCAAATCCTCATATAATTTTTTGTTTTCTACCACTGAGAGTCAGTAAGCAGTGGTAGTGGAATCATTTACACCAAAGCCAAACTGTTGACTAAAATGAGGTTACTTCTAAGGCTTTTTTTCTCTGACTGACTGCAGATAAGAAATATTGAAAATCTTATGTTCCAGTACAGGTTATGATGAAGTCTGAATCTGAAATTATTCTGCCTCTAAGAGGTAGCAGGTTTATTTTTAAGATATTGAACACTTGGTAGAACTGTCCACAGATGTAACTCTCCAAAGACCCATCTTTAAATCAGTGCAGTGTCCACTCAAGCTCAATCTTAAGCTCAGTCTTTAAAGAAAAATAGTCTTAAAATGCCTTGACAAGGCAGAAAAATAGTAAACAGACAGCAATTCAGCACTCTATTATACCACTCTGTTTTCTTGATTATGCTTTCAAGTATCTGTTCAATTATTGAAAAGGAAGGAAAAAATCTCATGGGTTGTGGAAAACACTGTTAAATTAAGATGCGATATTGAGATAGATATGAAGAGTCCTTCACTTAAATCAGATTTATTGTTTCCACCTTGTTAACCTTTGTCCTCAGTCACTGACCATTTTGTTACACAGTGGGCCACAAACTTCACATTTACAGCTTTTCTAAAATGCACTTGTCAGCTTCCACTATAAATCCTGACATTCATATCACCTCGGAAGCTTGATAACAAAGTGCTGTGAGTACCCAACATGGTGTCACAAATATAAAAATACATTTCACAACACTAAGGGGCCACCACGGGTGTCCTTTGTTAATTATCAGGAGAACAAATGGCCTTAGATTAATGTGGCACAAGGCAAACATTGCAGGCTTCCTAGACTGGAAAAATAAATAGTGTTTTAAAAGGCTAGTTATCTAGAGATAACTCTTGGCGTACCTCTGGCAGCATTACTTTTAAACAATACAAAACACTGAAAATAAAAGGCTCGTTCTGCCATTGACCGTAGAGAATCATGAGGAGAAAGTGGGTTTTTCATGGAGCTACTTATTATAAGACAAGAACTGTGCTCTTCAGTGAAAATGGTCAGCCCAGAACCCATCATTTTATATGTGAAACTAGAATGTTTTTTCCCATGTGCATCACTTTACAATTCTCTACACTAAATTTCATAAGCTATTTTCACTACTCAAACAGTCTCCTATAGTCTTTTTGCAGTTCTTCACTGTCTGCCCTTATCCTTTCTATCTGGAATAAATTTGTATCAGAAGCAAACTTTGTCACCTTCCTGCTCACCCCCTTTTCCACAACCTTTATGAATATGTTAAGCAGAACAGACACTGAGCCAACACCCCACTGAACTCCGCTGGTGACCTCCCTCCATTCAAACAGTTGACTAACTATGCTTGTTTTCTAGCTCCTATCTTTGGAGCAGTTATTTACCCATGACAGAGCTTTCTCTCTTACCCCATCATTGCCTAGTTTCTTTAAAAGCACTGAAGAGTCACTGTAAAAAGCCAACCCAAACCGTTCTATGATTCTATGATTTGAGATAATATGATGATCAAGGTATAAAAGAACTAAGGAACGAAGGTAAGAGGCAAGAGCCTATCTCAGGTTTCAGGAAGGAAATTCCCTCCCCTGGTTGTCCTAGCCTTTGAAATTCATTGTTTGGCTTTTCCATAAAATTTGCTGTAGAGAAGACAATTTAACCTCAGGGCACTCAGATAGAGGGGAGAGATGGGAGAAGTGACAAAATACATACAGCTGAAAAATAAGCATAGCACATAATGTTTGCTTTCTGTTACTGCTTTGGCAGTGATCCGTGTCGTCTGAGAATTCTGCACTCTTGACTGTCTTTGAACACTTCTCCTTTAGTTGGGAAGTAACTGATTTCATAGTGCAGGTTTTTCAAGTCCTCTGCAAAAGCTTCTGCCTTAATTTTTTCTCACACACTCATTTTCACCCATTCCCATGATTTGGCAATTCACCGTGCTGCTTCCTGTATTTATATCTTCTCCTGCATAGCAAGGGTTTTCTATTTCCTTCTTCAGCTTCTTTCTTAAAGCTTCCTGGTTTTATGTCTGATTTTTCTACAAACTATAACCATCCAATTTAGCCTCTTCAGTGCAATGTACTAAGCAATTCAGTACCCCTTATAACACACACAGGAATCAAGTGTATACTTGTTACAAGGGTAACCACAGGACTCTTCTGAGTGCATTTAAGGATGTTCCTCTCCCTGTTCCTCAGAAGACTGTGCTTGCAGCTATTTAGGAAGATTTCACTGAAGACTGAGCACAGCATTCACGGTTATCTGAATAAGATAATGCATTCTAGGAAAAGCCTAGGGAGTTCAAAGCTAAGTTCATATTCATTTACTTGAGAATCAAAACCAGTCTTTGTTCTCAAGAACCTTCTTGCTTTAAAGGAAATAAAATGTTTAGGCTTCCAAGAAAACTCATATATATATTGATTGTTCTTAAGACATGTGGAGAAGTTTCTAAACAGCTTTGAGCTTATATTAACCACTTAATTGGACAAAAGAAATGCAACAACAGTATAAATCACAACTACTATGATACTGAAAATTCTGTACATATCAGATGCAATGGCACCAGTCAATGCCATAAGACAGGAGAGAATCAGGTGTTTTGTTTTGGATTTGTTTGGGTTTTTTTTCCTCTGAAATGTACCCAGGATGCTATTACTCATTTTCATCAAGCTACACAATTACAAATCTGTCCATTTTGTCCCATCGAAAGGAACTATTTTTAGCTTTCAAGAAAAGGTTTTTATTTCCTAAGGCAACCTCGCACTCTTACAAAGCAATGTAATTGCAACACAGGTAATATGAAGATAGAGTTGTTAATAATCCAACATTTAAATATCACAGTAGTGAGAGCTGCCCCCATAGCTCAGCTGAATGAGTTCAGGAGAAATGAAAGCCTTTAAGTTCACCCTCAAAATTCTCATATTTGGGTGCAGTATAGCCGTTCACGATAACAAGCTTGCAACCAGGGTCACCACACTGAGAATAAACTGCTGCTCACCCACGTGAAAAGAGCCTGATGAATCCCCATTAAATACAGACACCTAACTGAAATACAGAGGTCTTTGTCATCAAGAGAGCTTAACCTATTTAAGGTTTTATAGCTAAGCGCTGTGACCTTCAAATGGATATGGATCTGAAGTGAATATTAATTTAATAATGAAGTAATGAATTCATATGTTTTTTCTTTCTCAGAGTGGCCAGGTTTTTATTTTATCTTTACTTTCTGGATGATATTATATGAATTTAGGGATGGACTTGCCTAGGGGTTATTAAATAGGCTGTCCTCCTGATATTTCTGTCTTCAGGTGGGGTTTTTCCGAGATATTCTGTTAAAAAATCTAAAAAATTAATATCAGATTTTGCTAGTTTTAAACAGAAGTGGAAATTCTTGAGAAAATAATTGTTTTTACACAATTTCTATTATATTAAAATACTCAGACGATAAAAATATTCTGGGTAAAAAATGACCAGGTGTATGTCTATTTTATAACTTTTTCATGCTTGGTGCTAATACACATTAATGTGGAGCCTTCTGTTGTTCATCTGTCTACTCAGGTGCCCATAACTCTTTTTCCAAGTTTAGCACTGAAATTGGAGTTGTAATGTCAATCCTAACCAGACTAGCTCTCAGCAAATCTAATATGCTGTAAGTCCCAAGATGGGATGGCAAAAAGGTGTCTTCAACACAGTCGTACTTTGAAAGTATGGAATTGTGGTGCTCTTGGGCTAGTTTCATGCCTTACCATCTCATTCAGCTGTAACTGGACATGATTTGTTAGCAGTTTCCTTCTCTGATTTGCTGTCCATCAGGAATACCTTTGCAGGTTAATGAAAAGTTTATGCTTAGCTGACATTTATAAAGTCTAGAATCAGAAACC
>WAAD01031561.1:49062-66748 GCA_013389945.1 Fregata magnificens
AAAAAAACCCCCCCCCCCCCCCCCCCCCCCCCATTTCTGGAGAAATCCAAGTTAATGAATGGGGAGTTTAGTAATATAGTCTTCCAAGTGAATAGATTTTGTCTGTACAGAGAACTAGTGCTTCATCTTAAATAGCATTTCTTCCACATGTTGAGTTAAAAATTGGACACCTATGTTTTATTTCTAATTTTAAAATAGGTAAACTTGACCAATTTCTCATGTATTTTCCAGCATAAGTTGATACATAGTATTTTACCTTGTTACAAACACAATCTTATAGTTAATGTTATGTATGCATATGTGTTGAAGTGTTCAATATATTAGATAAATCAAATAAGTTCCACTCAGTTCAGTGTGGACTTACCTATTAGAATAAGTGTTTGATACTTTATTAAAGAGGAATAAATAGATAGATACATTAAGCAATTATCATTAGCTACTATGACAGTAATGTTCAGCTGCTTGGAACACATCCTGAATATACAGTAATATTGACTGCTATCATACCTCATCCCTCTTCTTTGCTTAGATTGCTATATAATCTTCTTAGAAAAAAAAATATGCTAAAGAGGGGCAACTAAATAAGCAATAGTGGTAGTTGACAAGTCTATTACTTCACTTAGCTTAAAACAGAGAACAAATAGTCCTCACTATCTAACTAACCTACCAGGCAACACTTTAGAGGAAGGTGAAATTAATTACTTCACATTCAGCGGCAGAGCCAAAACCAGACTACTGCCAAGAAACATAATTCTATTGGGTTCTTCACTACATTCTCTCTATAGGAAAAAGAAAGAAAAAAAAAAAAAAAAAAGGAGGAAAAAGAAGAAAAACCAGAAAACTAATTCAGAAGTGATATATTTTTACCTGTATTGCAACAACAAAAGAGATGGAAATGCTTATAGAACAGTTATAGTAGTGATCCACTATTAATTGCACTTAATAGAAATTAATAAGTGCTGGTAGTGCTACAGAGGACAGTTCCACTCAAAATTAAAGCATGTTGAAATGTAAGAGAAGAGAACAATTTCTGTCTTACATGCACACATTCAACACAGACACACATGTAGAACATTGTTCCAGTGCCACAGGGAAAATAGGAAATACCACTTTTTGGATGCAAATACTGAGTATTTTGAAGTGTTGGACATGTTGCAGGCCCAAATCCTCAAAGACAGAAATGTCTCAGGATTTCTGAATTTCAGCTGATTGTCAGTACCTAAACACCATCAGCTAAAGGTATTAGTGAATTCAATTTCTGTAAAAATAAAGATGTAGGGAAAGTACTTTTTCCCTAGTTATTGTATTACCCCTAATATAATCCTGCTAAACAAAATTGCCATGACCACAAGTAATTGTCCTAACACACTTTGGGAACTTTCAAGATCAATTTTTCTTTAATGCATGATCTTTTTGTTATTCTTGATATAATAATATGGATTCTTGAAAATGGAAACTCATCACGTGTCTAGACAGGGTTGTACCGGGAAATAGGTGCAGAATGCCACACATTTTTCTTTTAAAGCACTGAAGATTCAAAAGTAACACTTTAGCAATAGCAGAACATATTGTTAGATGTAGCCTTTTTTAAAAGTGTTACTGAAAAGATTCAATTATTATTTCTTAAGAGTATGTTTCTTTTCTTAAGGAATTTTGGAATCCATACAATCTAGAAATTTTCCTAAAATTATTTGATTCCTACATGCACAGTGTAGATGGCTTACAGGAAAATGGGGTTTAACTGCAATCTCAGTAGTGCAGTAAAAAAACCCTGATGTTGGAAAGTCAAAGCAAGCTCACAGAAGAATATAGAAAACTCATTAACAATAACACTTTTATAAGATGCAACAGTAGAGAAGGAGATTGTGAAACTACTTCTGTAGGGCAGACTATTTAATACAGAGACAAACATGTCAAGAAGGCTATGGCTTTTTCAAGTACTGTTCCTTTCACCGAAGCCTTTTTGTTTTTCATCTTTGAATGAAAAATGCATGTATAAAATAAGGCAGCACATTACTTTTCTTTGCATGGCATGCATGTTTATATATTTTTCATAGTGACATTTGCAAGCCAATCTGCTTTGCAGAATAATGTAAATTGTTGCTTGTAAAGGGGAAGTTTGTGTAAACTTATGTTAATGTCAGGTTAATATAGCAATTGTATTAACAAGGACAGAATTTCTTAAACACTAAGGAAATGAATGTAAAATTTATCTGGGTGATACATATTTATAAGGCACATACAGATGCATATCATGAGCTATATTTCTTTAATTTAATAAGAAATGAGCAATTTGCTTCAGCATAAATACATTTGTCAGACTTTCTTTGTTGAAGGACATTCACCTGAAGTCTCTTTTGGCTGCTGCATAAAATATTTACAGAATGTTTTTCTCATTAATTCTTTTAGAATACTTGAAATTCTTTTTTTTCTAGCTAGTATATGGAATCAGAAATATAAATCTAGCCAAAATAAAAGCTGTTGCTGAAAGCATAATGTCAAATACGGCAAATCATAACCAATTTTCCTGTGTCACACCTTATATCAGCACCTTTTATCTTCAACAGCTTGTATCTTCATACTTCTATTTGGAGTCCCTGTAGGGTGTTATTAAGTAAAGATAGCAAATACTATATTACCTCATTGATGCTACTCTTATTCTGCACCTAAGAGTCAGCCATAATCTCAAAAAATTCTTTAGTCTGCTTCATTGTCCCATTGCAAAGGCATGTTACAGGTACGCAGGATAAGAACATGCACATGCACACTTGATTTTGCCCAAAAGCTGCAGTTAAGTTCCCAAACTTTCAAATTCTCTGTGAACCGAGTCCAAACTCAGAATCTTTTAGTGTTGGTTCCAACTCTGCAATAAATAATTGCTTTACTCACACAATATGTGCTTGACATTTCCTGCAGTGCCAATTTTTGGTACCCAAAATTTCAAGAAAATGATAAAGGAACTATATCTCATTCATGTCTGTATGTAATTTTGCTCTCTCCTTTCCAAAGTTCTCAAAGGCTATTTCATACATCCCTCACGGGGCTAGCCTTGAGGAAAAGTGACCCCCTTGTTGTATCTCTTTTTTCCAAGCTGTGTTTTACATCTTGTGGTGTCATCAACCAGTATATCAAGAGCATTACTGCACTTGACTTTCCTTATTTCCTCCTGACAATATCCTCAGGGTTGATAAATGGTCCTGCTTTCATGTAGAAGGCAATGTATTTATTTGGATCCTATATATAAGTTTATGAAATCATGACATTCTGCAACAGTGACTGGAACAACAAGCAAAGGCTATTACATCAGTTAACCCTTAGGGGATGATTGCTGGTATCTGTTCTCTTGTCATTAACTCCTTGAGGTCTGAACATGTATATTACTAATAATAAGAAGATGCAGTGCAGAAAGCACAGAAAATAAAGACAATCTTTCTGTCTTGCTCACTTTATTTATTTTTTTATTATTTATTAGTCATTATTTAGTCTTATTTATTTATTATTTATTTCTAAATAAGCCATGAGAAAGCAAAGAGAGCAATGAGAAAATAGATTCCAATCGCTCTTAACACCCCACACAGTCTTGTGCCAGGGCTGCTACATACCCCACAGCCAGGCTTTCTGCCTGCCTCTGCTACTTGAGATGCAGGCAGTCACACTTTGGCACATCTCTCTACTTCAGTTCTTCCACAGTTCAAATGTCCATTTCATACCAATGTCAGTCTTTTCAATGGTCCTCTAAAAAGCAACTATGAAATACATGTATTCTAAGCTCTTTGGAACAGGAAATAGCTCTGCTTAAGTCAGTTTCTAGAGTCCGTAGACAAGAAATCACTAACCTATCTTGCATTATAATAGGAATGACAAGTGCAAGGAATGGAAGCGCATTTATTTTACGGATGCCAAACCTGCAACTGCATGTCCCAAACAGATGGGTTTGCAAATCAGTTGGCTGCAATTTTGGAGGAACGCTGGAAATTTATCCTATGGAGAGCTAGTGTATAGCCCAGACCTGTCACAAGGGTGCCCCAGGGAGCTGCTCCGTAGCAGCCCTCACTTTGCCCGCTGCAACCAACGGGCCAGAAGCAAGGAGCAAACAGGCTGGGAACCGGCATGGGCTCCTCACAGCCTTCTGCTGCTACCAGGGATCATATGCTTTAGATTATTCCACAGCCGAGGAAGTGGTGCTGATTACTGACTCAGTGCCAAATGTATGTTTACTAACTGTTCATCTCTGAGTATAACTGAATTAGGAAATACATTTTTATTTGTGGTGTCATTTTATTATGTGTGGTAATTAGGTTTCATACAATATGTCACCCAGGGGGTTATTTGTACATAAAAGGAGAGATGTTGAGCTCAATCTCTCTTATCATATGTGTTAATGAAATTAAACCACAGCAAATAAATTGATGTAATTTGCCAGCACACATAAATTTCCATATCTGGGTTGCTGAAGAGCAGATCGCACTAACATGTACAGTTAAAAAATGATCAAATACTATGTTTTTGGATGGCCTAGGAGGAAGTACAAGTAATTAAGCAGAGCCTTGAATTACTTTTGAAATATTTTGGGAAAGCTGCTGCATTATGCATAATGTAGTGGTATATTCCTTACAAAATTCAATTAAGTTATTGCTTCCAGAGCTGTTGTCACTTCGGAGCCTACACCAGTAATTCAGGTAATTCATATCAAAGAAACTATTATGGCGTATTCCTTCAGTAGCCATCTGTATCGTGTGATAAGTTGATCCTCAGTTTTGCTTCTGTAACACAAGTGGCAGCGTCAGTAAATTTGCTGGGAAAAATTCCCTGTGGCCATAGATTTGTTCAATCAAACAAATGGCCCTGCTTGAGGCAGCCAGCAGATGCTGTCATCTGTACAACATAATGATCTTTTTCTCTACTCTAGCCCCCACTGATTGCAACTCTGAACATTTTAAATATATATAGAATAGATATAATGTAGCTGTATAATCCATCCACCTAAGCGCCAGCTGCATGTGACTATTAGTCCTTTTCTTCTGTTCTTCCCTTTTCCTCCTCCTGGTCCACTCTTTTCCTCCACTGCACTCAGAATATGTCTATGCTACACGCTGGCAGATGGTTATTTATTTATTTATTTTGCTAGTGATTTGCTGCCGTTGAATAATTTACATAGCACATTGTTGCAGTTTTGCAAAGGTCTAGTTTGGCTGGAGTTTTACATCAGTGCCTGTGGCTTCCCTTTGTAACTACACAGGCTCTATCCTGACCCAACTGCTGGAATTTTAAATATTATATGAATAGCATGCTAAATCTTAAATGGCCGTTGTTGCAGAATAACGGCCACCACTGTTAGAAGTAAATAGTGGGGTCTGTGCCTGCAGGTTTCTTTCCCTTTTTTTTCATAAACTTCTTTACCTGCACTGAATGTATCTAGCTGTCTGACTTTCCAAATGTTAATAAAATTTTATAGAGGAAAAGAGACTCTTAATTTTGTTAGGTTTTTGTATTTTTTTTATCAACCCTTTTGGCAGTTGTTTCATAACAGAAACGAAACTGTAGTTCACCTCTCGGTGACATAAATCTCCTGCCAATACAACATAAATTCCCCTTTCACTGTCCACAAAGGAAACGTGCTCCCCACACCCAATGTGGCTGTGCCCTTGATTCATTGCATGTTGTGGCATATCTGTTGCCTGGATAGCCCAGATGCTTGCCCATTCTTCTCTGGCAACTGTAAGCCTTTGGGAAACTGCCGTAGCTGTTCCAAACTGGAAACCTATTTGCCAGCCAGTGCTTGTGTACAGCCTTTTTCCTATATATATCTCACTCATCGGAGTCAAGCACTGAGATGAATACATTTTAGTACACACAATAAAGTTGGTAGATGGTAGTGCATTGGGATTTACATTTCAGTTTTACATTGTAAAACACAAGTGGTCAAATTCACATATAATATAAAATAAAGTGTGAGCTGGAAGTTGAATCTAAGGGTACTAAATTATCATAATAAATATTGATAAAGAGCTGAAAGAATTCATAGATTATGCTAATTAAGCACATGATCCAAGAACCACTGGGTGGATGAAAGGTTTTATTGAATTAAGTTGGCTTGGGATCAGCCTCTAAGAATATCTTGGATCAGAGGGAAAATGTAAAGATCTGGGTATGTAGCTCTATTTTCATACAGAAATCAAAGGAAATACCTCATGGTATTTGACTGCTTAGTCAACAGAACAGTATCAGAAAGGAAGCAAAGCTTTGTGCTGCCAGGGCTGCAGATGAACATATTTTACCTGAGAAGATATGGAGATATGGTATGAAAATGCCAGCTACTTGTTTAATTGTCAGCAACATTTGCCAAACTCCCTTCTGCATCCTCAGAAGTAGGAAAATAGTTAGCAGAGATTAAGTATTCATAGTGTTGGTGCTAATAGCAAATGCCAGACTTACACGGAAGAGTGTAGTATGCTTAATGGCTCAAATATGACTTTCTAAGACATTACTGGGGATTTCTACAGGTGCTAAACAACCCTGCAATTACATAGTAATGTGGATGTGAGATGACATTGTATTGGAAGGGTATGTATATTTTCAACTGCACTAAGCAATTAAAAAAATGTTTATTAATGCTTCCAACTACAGGCATATTATGATTACCTGACATCTAGTTCTGACAGTCTTTGTCTTTTAGTAACTAGTGCTATACTATATACACATAAAAAAATGACATCACTTTTATGTTTGAGTCTGATCTTTTACAGTAAAAAAAGCATTTCCTTTGCTGACAGCTTCACATAATAAAACCCTTACCCAATTTATCTTATGCACGTGCACACACTCAGCTTAGGTATGGCTTTAACAGATAAAAAATTGTTTGGTGTGGTAAACTCCAGAAAAGGAGTCACAAAAACCTGAGATGCAGACACTTAAATGGGAGGGAATATTTTGTGCTGCACCTCAGATCTTTGTTTTTGTGATTTGAATCCATGTCAATTAACATATAGGTTTCAACAGGGATTTAATTTGTTTGTGAACTACAGGTAAGTTATCCAATTTAAAATACAAAAAATAAAATGTTAACAACATACAGTTTAATTTGTCCAACTGTGAAAGTGGGGCAAATTTACATATACTTTGGAAATCCCACAAGAAAATTCATTTTTCCTCATGGTCTTCTGATTCTCATTGCTTCTGACAGTGGAAACATCAGAGAATAGACTTGTTCCACAATGGCCAGCACATATGTTTCCTGTCTTTGTAAGTGCTGAAATTGCCTAATTCTGAAAAATGCAGGGATACTGGGAAAAGACAGTGAAATAATGCATCTTTGCCCAAACTCCACAAATGTTTCCAGTTGGATTTTGCTAGAATGTGGAAAAAATTCTCTTTCCAGTAAAGCTCCGAGGTTTTGATGAATTGAAAAGAAGAAGAGTTTATTATACTTATATTGACATTTAAGTCTTTCTTAAATGATCACCTAAAGAATCACATCCAGTTGCTTAAAATAGACATGCTTTTAAGCAAGCTAGAACATAAGTACAGGGTAGTGAGTCACTGGCTTTCTTCTGCCACTAACAAGAAACACAAAGTGCAAAAAGTCTTGTCCACTGGTTATAAACATGCAGTTAAACTGATCTTTTTAGGTTTTTTCCATTCTCAGATAAGGCTCGCATAGTGACAAGAAAAGTCACAACAGAGCACGTGCAGCAAATTTTACAGACAGCTGAAAGCCTATCTTCTTTGTATGTCTAAATTATAAATACCTGGGGGCTTGTTATCAGTCTAGCCAATTATATGTGATCCTATGCACAACCTTTTGTTTGGGGAGGGGGAGTATGTGTATATTCACACATATATACACATATACACCGATAGAATACCACTTAGCAATGAAATTAAGAAATATTTTCTGTAATTGTTCCTATGTAGAAATTCCCTGTTAACATGGACATCATAATTAATGATGGAGCACAACCAAAATTCAAATAATAAAAATTTTGAAGTGTTGCAAGTAAGCGCCTCTTATTTACTTTAGTGAATAACATCTTGATTGTGTACAAAGACACATTTGCGCAAAAAGCAGACCTAAGCTGCATGTGAAATTAGTCACAGTTTGTCCTCTAGTGATTACAATGAGCAAGTGTGTTTCTATGCTAGAAAAAAATCTGTATCCACCTCAAGCAAACTGCAGGCAACATCTGCAGCACTGTACTCTGCACTGCCTATAAAGGGATAGCTGGGACATGAACAGCAGTGATGTTAGACAAATGTACCAGTAACTGCAAGCCAAGTGGTAGAACCAAGAGGCACAGGCTTTAAATTAAAACATTAAAAGGACGTACAGCAAGAAAACACACAACTGTATTGCTATATGTCAAATAGTTTACATTCACACAGCTTGTATATACTGGATAATAGTATTGACATTCAATTGCTTCTTAAAGCATGAGATTATCATTGGGGTAAATCACTGCAAACGCTTTTAAGAGTTGAAGAAAGAAAAACAATTTTAAAGAGATACAATTACTGATAGTACAATTACTGAATTACAAATATATTGTATTTTATCCTTTTCTACTACCTTATTTCATTTATAGGATGTGCCCTTTTAAAATGTAGAGCAGACAATATGATGAGAATATATTTGTGTGCTTGTTACACTGTGTTAATTCTACAGATTCATTTAGGACTTTGAGTGGCTTTGGCTATGCATCCATTAACTTCCAAAAACATTCACATTCTTTAATTTGCTTTTCTTCTTACCCCTTGACAAAACACTGACTGTGCAGTTCATGTTAGTATCCAAGTGCCTCACAACAATTTGTGTGTTTTATCTTTACAACTGCTCTGTTAAGTAAAGGAAATAATATCTTTGCTTTAATGAAGCAAGAGATAGTCTATGTGCCTTATGAACACTCACACAAGAAGTCTGTGGTAGACCCACCTCTAGCACCTAGGCACCTTTCAAAATGTGCAGAACAGAAGAGTAGTAAATTGTATGAGTGAGATATTGACTCATACTCTTACTCACTAGTCAGTCTAAATAAAATGTAGAGATACATTAAGATTTCTGGTTCTAAATCAGACATAAGCTATGACAAGTATGTCTAGGGACCAAACAGCAAGCAGTATGCTGCAATACAGAGAATATCAGAAATTTTTGGCTGTGGTCAGCCCTGACTCCATGAGTCATTATTATGCAAAAATACATTTTCACCGGACCATCAAAATTTCAGCTGCTGCGAAATTGTTAAAATAATCCAGTTTTGGTAGCATGGAGATCACACCTGGCTAATTAGAGCTTCTGACCCCAGAACTTATGGTCAGACATCATCAGATCTCTCTTCATATCTGGTATTCAGCTGAAAATACTCTTTCATTAACTCTCAAGGATTTATTCTCTTAGTCAATTTTGTGCCTGATTAAGGCAGAAGAGGGGCTGACATTAGCTCATTGTCACATGCATACAGATCAGAGGCTGAAACATCAGAACGTGTGCATCTTCTGTAGCCAGACTGCCACTTATGCTGGGCTCCAGACATTAGGAATTCACCACCAACTACAAATATGTTTTACCCACTACACTATACACACTGTAAGATGGAAATTTATATCAAGCCTATTTTTTCTTCCCCATCTAGAATAATGTTCCATAATTTATTCCAGAGATATGAAAGTATTGAAAAAATTTTGGCACAAAATATACTATCATTAGTTACACACAGGGCTCTTGAAAAAAAACTTAAATGAAGTAAAAGACATAATGGAGGCACTGATTTATGACAAAGCTATTTCACACATTAAACTTGTAAAGCATTAGCATCAATGTGAAAGTAAAAGCAAGTAAGCTTTTAAAAGTGAGCTAAGTGAATATGAAATTTTTTTCTGCCCATCGTGTATGATGAGAATAAAAATATGACAAAAGACATTTTTCTGTATCCTTTTTAATGGTATGTTTCCTTAATGACAAAATATGAAGAAAGGAAACTGTTTGGTGCAAAGATTAGGATTTTGCCTCCTATTTCATGCCAGTATATGACACACATGTTACAAATACTTAATAAGAAATAATAAACAGTACATTTATCCTGAGTCATCCATCAAACAGAAGTGGGAGAGTTATGTGTCAGACAGCCCATCACTGGCTGCTGCTTGCACATTCCTCTCCCTCCCTGACAAGCACAGCTCTTTTAGGCAGCAACTGGGAAAACTTGCCCACTAAACTGCTTCAGGCTGCAATCTTGGCTTTGACTCCATCTTGCTTCTAGACCTCAAACCCAGCTCTTGACCCTACCTCCCCAATTGCAGATCAGGTCACCCAGCCTTGATCCACCCTGCCTGTTTCTTGCCTCAGATTCTGCTGTTGTTGTATAAATTCTTCACTCATGACTTCAGCCTGATCCCAGTCACACTCTTATCTATGTCTTTAGGCCTGGCATACACAGACAGTCTGCTTTTTGACCCTCTCCTCAATTTCCCGTCAAATTCTTGTTCTTTCCCTTGAACAAAATGTATCCCAGCTTTTCTGGCTCCTAGCACAGCTCGTCATTACTATGGCATCTGGGTTTGGCCTACACAGTGGTGATTTCTACATCCTTAAAGACTTCTTTGAAACATCATGATTTAAATTGTGTATTTATAAAAATCTTGGTTTTATGATTATTCAATTGTATTAATATAAAAGGGAATTAAAATTACACTACAGGTGCCATTTACGCTGTCTCTAAATGACTTATCCCATGTATTTCTTTTACCACTAAAGCATTGGATTATTCCCCTCCATGACAGTCAAGCAAGCAGGTACAATGCAGGTTCCATCATTTAAACTTGGAGCTCCATTTTGTGCATCAACACTAGCAATACAGAGGCCAAATTTCACTATAATCAATATTTAGAAGTTCATTTGGGTAGTTTTTGCAAATGTCGATGACTGGACAATCTTGAGATGAGTCCAAAATTTTCTGTTTCCATAAAGCCAAAAGAGTTTAGGCTTGTAAAAATGAGCTGGGCTGGGCTGCTTCCCTTCTGCCAGAAAGGAGGCAGGGAACTCTGTGATAGATTATGACATAACCAGAACTTAAGGTAAGAAAAAAATTTTCATTAAATATACGCTAGGAAAGGCAACATTTTAATGAATAATTTTCTTGTGAAGCTTTCTTTGGTATCATATGCTTAGATATCCTGTGGGCCACTGTGAACAGGAGGCTCAAGAAATAACAGGCTGCTTTGGGAACAGAAGTTTCAGAGAGAGACACAGAATAATTGTAGAAGGATCTGCCCTTTTGTATAACAGTTTGTCAATTTATTTTATGTCTAGTCAGTGGGTGAATAATAAAGGGTGAAGATCAGAGATTTCAGAGCTTGTTTTCCACTAAGTTGGAGATTGCACTCCACTGGAGATGTCCTTGAAGGTATAGTAAACAAACAAATCAACACTGCCAAATCCAAATGTAAATTGAGATGTAAGGAAGTAACAATTTCTTTGGTACTGTATACAAACAAATATGGCCATTTACATATTTAGAAACCATTTTGCTTAAATTGAGCAAGTCATATAACACATTCTCTCCCTCTTTCTTACTTCTTCTATAGCAGTACAAAGACAAAAATCCACTTAAACCCTTGAGTATTGTGAATAGCATGCCATAAATACACAGGTGTGACACACTGTAAAATAAAGGTAAAGGTTATACTATGACAAACAGGAGAGAGAATATCTGTGACTAAACTGTTTAAATATAATCAATTAGATGTGAATAATATTTTAGTTTGAAAGCAAAAAGTCAATAAAAAGAGAAGCAGAGCACAGCAGAGATGAGACCTGCAGACTGAAGAACCTCTCTACATTTTAGAGGAAGTCTTCTTGGATTGTAAGCCAAGACATTGGCCAGAAAGGTCAGTAACAAAATGCTATTCATTTCATACATAACATATATTTCTTCATTACCTTATTTTATTTAATCTGCCAATAATTGAGTACCCCTAATACCCTTAATACCACTAATACTACAATGATTTGGGATCTTAACTACTATTAATGCTTGTCCACCTGTAACTGTTGTTATCACAGCTGTGACAAAAAAAACCCCAAAACCAAAAAAGAAACATCTCTCCTAATTGAAAAAAACATCTATCATGTTTTGGAAAGGACATACTTATTAATTAATCTCAGACTAATGGAGTCTGACCTTTTTTGCAAGAGGAAGACGGGCTTTTCAACCGGGTGAATGAATATGTTAACTGAGATGTACTGAATCCTGCTTACGTAGACTCCATGTGAGAATTACTATGGTCTTTACCTGTTTTTAAACTGTGTTATGACATTGCAAGAGAATAGGAATACACGGTTCTATTTCCAGGATTTTGATTTTCACTGAATCATAGAGTAAGAACACCTTCCATGCTTTGTAATGTGGCACTGCTGCATAGTATATCACATGACTGGAACAGTGTCTGTGCCCTGACATAGGTATAGGCATCCTCCATAATATTAGCAGATACGCACCCATCAGAAAACAGGAATCACCTGGATTTTTCTCATATGGCAGATGCATTTCTGATTCTTGGATAAAGGAAGGGTCCAAATTAGATGGAGTTCCTACTTGGTGGCTATTGCTGTCCTTCCCACAGCACCTGGAGGATGCTGCAGTGGGGACATCACACTTGCACGATCCCAGGCTGTGATGGGGTCTCCCATATGTGGATTGCACATGGCATCCATGCCTTGAAACTTATAAGCCAAATGGAAGATAGCAAAGATACCAAAGAAAAGGCTGAAATCAAGAGGCCATTAGGTAATATACATGGTAACAAAGATTTTGGATACTGGATCAAATTCCACATTACAGCTATTGTCACAGCTATAAAATGACCTGCGCCTTACAACCCTCCTTATCTAACACTCTGGACTTGACTGGGATATACTTTCCTTAGAGCTATTACTTCCACTTAAGTTTTTTGTTATTTCCTAATTGTGCTAAGGAGACAGGCCCCACACTACGGGGTCCTGTAAACCCTTTCTTTGCTGAGACCTGTGAGCTGCAAGTTGATTAAAGTGACTCAAGGACAAAGTCTTCAAAATGGAACAGTTTTATTTCTTTCCTCTGAGATTTGAAGCATGAAGAGTAAAAATTAAAACCAACTAAGATCTGTGTGCTTGATCTTAGGTTTTCAATTTTTTTTACTAGCTTTGTCAGTCTATCTAACTTACCCCTCTGGTTGAAGAAACAGTTGTCCTGTTTACATCTTAGCCTGTTTCTGGCCACAGAATATGTTGACACCCCTGGATACGAGTGCAGATTCCTCAGCTCTCTGGCTTAAAGATATCTAGAGCATTTTAAAAAATTCAGCTTTGTTGTTTCATCTAACCTTTTCAGTGTAACACCGTAGCAAGTCCCCTGTCACCGACCCGACTCATGCAACACATTCATACTATTAATATACTCCCATCTTAGCATTTCCCACTTCATCACTATAGTCTAGTACCAAGCACTTTGCTTGGATACCTTCAAATGGGAGTGAATAAGAGTCCTCTTGAGCTTTGCATGAAGATTCAAGGTGGCCGATATTCAATATAAAATGTTTTGTCCTTTTGTAATTGAAAAGCCAGTTTCTAAGAAACTTAATTGTTACACTCCAGGAGATGTTTGTGTTCCCACAGACTTCGAATACTTGTGTTATTAAACACATCCCTGATACATACATGTTGCTAGTACTTTTTAATTTTCAAAATTCACATGACTCATCTCAGAACTAACATCCCCTCTCCTCTGGAAATTGTTTATCACTAAGTAAACATCATCTTTTTTCATCTGGAAGGCAGTTTTATGGAGGGTGAAGATTTGCTACTTCTAAATGACAGCAATAAACTGTTCATACAAAAACAGAAGCAGGGTGTCTTAGAATTTCATTTTAAGTAAATAGAACTTACATCCCCATAGTGAAATGAATAAGCTTTTTGCTTTATTGCCTTTTGACAAAGCTGTAGATACAAAAAGACATTTGCTGAGGCAGCAGAAAATGTTACAATTTAGTTCTGATGTATATGTTCTTGCATTTGGTTTAACAGACACAAGATGTATTAGTGCTTTCTCATATTGAATATACACTGTAATTTTAACTAAAATGTTCAAATGAGTCCTGTCATGCCTGAGCAAACCTTAGAAATCATAGTGATTTGCTAAATTCATGTTATATTTTCACATACTTGTGTTATGCTTCTTTCACATTGATAGTTATTATCATGACTTGAACTCTAAACATAATATTTTACTTAATAAATTCTTCTCCTCTTGCCAGACCTAACCAGCAATATCAATGTCCACTGCTCAAGACCACAACAAAATGAGAAACTTTCAGCTCATAAGTTCAGTAAGGTATTAGTCCAAAAATGGCAATAATGAACAATATTAATACAAGTAATTTGGCAGACTGGCCAAATGGAAAAACCAGGAAATCTGTAGGTGCTTATATGAGTTTTCATGGAGAAATATGAATTGAAGTGTTCCTAAGATCTGAAACTAGAGGCACAAATAATTTGACTACAACTAATAAAAAATGAAAACATGCCCCTCCTGAATTTGTTGGAGAAGTATTTTCCATCATCCTATTATCCTGATGGTAGATCCGGTGCTGCTGTACATGTAGAAAAGGATATGAATGTTGTAGCCAGTCAGCAGATGGTATAACCATTTATCTTCTCCTGTGCTCCTTGGGCCTTATGCTATGAGACTGATGCAACCAAGCATAAGATAAAAGTGAAGACAGACAAGAAGCTTTTGCTACTGGGGCCCCCATGCTCTGCAATCTTCAAGAACTTTCTACATCATGGGATGAAGGCAGAGATTTCTATCCCTTTTCATCCTTTCTTCAAGCCTCTTCAAGTTTTATACATCGTTATAAAGTTAAATGGTTTGTGAGTTACTGTACTTCCTCTGACGTAGGCAAGAGTATTTTGTTCTGTGTATTTTTAGCAAACTTTTAATAATTAAAATGGAAAATATTTCTGTCATTTAAAGATCTATTATTTCCATTTTTCACCTGGTTGCCAGCTTTCTGAATGTCTAGATCTGTTGTTCTTCTCAAAGCAATTGCTCTTAGTGTCAGGTGATTGCACAAGTCTTATTTTAGATTTTCTGTGAATTTCTAACCTTCTTAATTATGGACAGAAGTTTAAAAGGTGTCAAAAGCTACGTCTAAATATTCAGAAACTCAAAAGAAACAGAAGTAATCTAAAAATGTACTTACTTTTAAATGTTATTAGTTGAAAACCAAATTCATAGTTTATTCATAAAGTCATGAAATAACAAGTCTTTATACTGCTGCATCTTATTTACTGTCAACATCTCAGACCTCCTAGGAAATAAAAATGGCTGTTGGTCAGCTTTAATTTCCTTTCTAGTTAACTTTATTTCCATTGCATAAAGCCACATTCAGAATGATGTTGTTTCTGAGTAAGCACAGTTAAATATATAGTAATCTATCTATCTATCTATTCATCTGCATACACAGACACACATATATAAAAGCCAGCACACTCTTTAACAAGCAGTGAAAAATCCATTAATTTTAATTGTATGAATTAAAATATGTTTTCATGTATTCTATTCCTACTCCAGAATGGCAGCATAGGGAGAGTATTTTCTATATTCAAATACTGTAGAAAACTAATATTATTCAGGGGTTTTTTTGTATAACAGACTTACCAAACTACTGTAATTTTTATAAACTAATAAAAGACATTAATTGTACACTATAAAATTGGAGTGGATTTTTGAGTAACGTGAAAAACTCATAAGATTTTTAAAGGTTTGATAATTACTAAACGCTGGAGTTCTTTACTGTAAATATTCACGGAAAAATATGTTGCATCTAATGAGAGACCAGGCCAGTAAAAACGGTGAAGTAGTCCTGCCTTGAAGTGAAAAGTCTTGCTAAATGGAGAAAATAGTAACTCTTCTTGGCTGTCTTCACTATTGCTACCAAAGGCACAGTGTCATTATTGCATGCAGGGTTGAGAACTTTCTTAGGAATGAGAAATGTATATATGATACTTCATGTATGCATCTCTAAGAAAGGAGAGATACTGAAGGACCTTGCTCACTCATTCATATTGCAGGAAGATTTATATGACTGAATTATATTGCTAGTGGCTATAATGGTTGTAAATCTTATCTTTTCCACTCCCCTTTTCTACTTCATGTATGGCTCTCACAGTCATCGATGTGAAACCATGCCTGTTTGTAATAGAAATGTTAAGGATTGCTACACTAATTACCCTTTATGAATTTATAATGAAAATGATGCTGAAATTCTCATGTCTCTTCAATACTAATGATTGTCATCAGGAGCTAACATCAGAGATGTAAGGGCCACTCTCATCTGTTACAGGTTGCATCGGGCTGCCCTCCTAGCTCATCTAGTGTACCCCCACCTGCAGAAAAAATTATGTATCGAGGCTCTTTTATCAGGTATTAATATTAAACAATTATTTTTTTCTTTCTTGACAGTATCAGCTGATTATCAAATGTTGTTAATTGTTCAACTGATAAGTGTTGGAAATGGTGTTTGTCACATCTGGTTAAGAATGATAACAAAGTTCTTACAGGAACCTTAACATTTACTTTTAATGACAACACACTTGTCTTCTCACTCACATAGTAGCAAAGCACTACTGTGAGGAACCTACTGCAGTAATGTAGCAATGTGCATACATTATCTAGGAAGCTTGATTAGGTTCTGCATTCTGACTTCTATTGTCCAACCCATGCAGTTATTTCAATCAGCTTTTTGGGCATCAATCAGTCAAAGATAATTTGAGAAGGGCTATCCCTGATGGTCAAACATAAACCATAAACCACAGTATTAATCTACTCTAGTGAATATTATGTAACATTGTCTTCGAAGTTTAGGGTTCTTTTCTTCATTAACTTTCAGCAAACTATCCATATTTGATGAAACATAGAGCTGGCAGCACTATATTTTTAAGGATTTAAGTGCTATATTGCCATCCTTCTGGCCCACTGCATAGACTGTTTGAAGGTAATACGTTCCTATTTGGAAAATAATATTTAACATTATCCATACTATTTTAATGCCACATTTGTCATATGTGAAAGATCTTTTTGCACGGTTTCGTTTGTTTAGGGGGTTTTCAAGTCATTGTCGTCTTCATTCTTTACAGAAAAGTTGACCTTTTTTCGTTTCATTAACTACCTGATAGAATAAAGAATTACATTGACCAATAAAGAATTATATTGGCAGATGCAAGGGAGCAGACAACAGAAAAATACTAGGTGGATCCCAAAGCTGGGACATGCAATGGATGTAAGGAACTTCAGCGTTTCACATCATAGTCTATCTGGAATACTAATACCATTCAGCTAGAAAGAAATATATGCCCTGCAATGGGCTTTTAACTCTTAACCATTGAAGTGGTAGAAGAGGTACAGATGAGAATTAGAATTTCTTAGAATCATAGAATCATTAAGGTTGGAAAAGACCTCTAAGACCATCAAGTCCAACCATCAACCCAACACCACCATGCTGCCTAAACCATGTCCCAACGTGCCACGTCTATACCTTTTTTGAACGCCTATAGGGATGGTGAATCCACCACCTCTCTGGGCAGCCTGTTCCAATGCCTAAACCACTCTTTCAGTAAAGAAATTTTTCCTGATATCCAATCTAAATCTCCCCTGAC
>WAAD01031561.1:66950-87867 GCA_013389945.1 Fregata magnificens
CTCGGCACTTGGTCTTGTTAAACCTCATAAAATTGGCCTCGGCCCATCGATCCAGCCTGTCCAGATCCCTTTGCAGAGCCTTCCTACCCTCCAGCAGATTGACACTCCCACCCAATTTGGTGTCATCTGCAGACTTACTGAGGGCGCACTCAATCCCCTCATCCAGATCGTTGATAAAGATATTAAACAAGACTGGCCCCAAAACTGAGCCCTGGGGAACACTGCTTGTGACTGGCCGCCAACTGGATTTAACTCCTTTCACCACTGTGACAGGTGCACCCACCCTTACAGAGATCAGGGCTTTCCAACTGTTGAAGCAGAGGAGTCACTGCTGCTTTTCGCACCCTTACTTTTGCACCTTTACTTTCGTGCCCTTACTTTTGTGCCCTTGCTGCCTTGTTGCCAACAGATGGAGCCCTCGGCCTATAGGCAACAGACATGACTATCTGTGACCACAGACCAGATTCAACTGGGGTGTAAATGGAGCCCTGCCAGGGGGGCCTATGGAGCTGTATGCAGGTCTGCAGTCGGGCACTCTCCCCCTGGGTTGGGATGCCGCCTAAGGTAACTCCTCGAGGTGGAGAGCCCTCATCTTCTTAGGTGAGTGATTGCGCATTTTGGATAAACCCTCAAGAATTCTTATGTCAGTTGGGTAGCAATAGTTCCCGCCTGACATCCTAAACCTGTGATTCATTAATGTTCGTTGGAGCATCAAAGCACTTCTGGTTGGAATAAATTTTTGTTTGGGTTATATCATCTGCCTAATTCAACTTTGTGCACCTCCGTGACAACCACAACTCTCTGGGCTCGGCCATCCAGCCAATTTTTTACCCAGTGAAGAGTACACCTGTCTAAGCCATGAGCTGCCAGCTTCTGTAGGAGAATGCTGTAGGAGACAGTGTCAAAGGCTTTACTAAAGTCCAGGTAGATAACATCTACAGCTTTGCCCTCATCCACTAGGTGGGTCACCTGGTCATAGGAGATCAGGTTGGTCAGGCAGGACCCGCCTTTCATGAACCCCTGCTGGCGGGGTTAGTACTATTTACATCCATTCTTCCCAACAAACTCTGAGTGTTTAGGGTAAACACTGACATCTGCATATGCTGATATTTTCCACTGTGCTAAAGAGGCTCCAAAAGACTGAAGATATTTGGATTCTATTGGTGTAAAATAGAATTCAAGAGCAGCTTATTTCAGAGTATGCATTTGCCATTTGCCTGCTTGCTTTCTCTGTCCCCCATCCAAACACTTGTAAATATTCCACTTGTACATCCTGTTGAAACAGGAAGGTTTACTTTCTTTGAACCATAAAGTTTCTTAAGCAAATTGTTTGCCTTTTGACGTAACAAAAATTGCATCAAAGAAATGTTTTCTGGAGGACTGATACCCCCAAACCTGTCTGTAAATGCTTAATCTCTCTTCCTTTTTGGGTTCTGTAAAATCTATGGTAAATGACTTATTTTAATACAGTATTCTGTGATCAGAAAGCCAAAACAAGCTGGAAGACAAACCTGTCCGATGACTTATCAGATTCCAAATAAAAAGGAATCAAAGCAGCCAGCAGAATCATAACAGATGTCCTGCTTCCCTGTGAGAAATGCAGGAATGGGATCAATGGCAAAACTGACAGGAAAATGAATGAGATACTATTTGTGTCACATTAACAATGCAAAGTATTCCCATAATTTTTCTCTGTGTGGAAATCACCCCAGGTTTCAGTTCTGTTTTGTTTCTTTCTTCTTCAGACTGAAAAACAAAGCCTTCTAAATGCTTAGAAGGTGATGTAAGGTAGTTTAGCATTTTAAAGAAGTTCTCCATATCATTTATTCAAATCATATCATATCATTTCTTATCATATCATTTATTCAAATATTTGGTCCCATTAGGAATCCAAAGTTACCAGAATGTAAAGGCTATAAAACATTATTCATAATTTTAACTTTTAATATATAATTATTGCATATATATATATGATAAAAACAACTGATGGACCCAAACTGAACAGATTTCCTGAAAACATCTTCAGCTATTTGAACCCACCTAGTTACTTTCATATATGACACAACTTCAGACTCTCTGTTATTTTGGGCACTGAATCCTTGACACTGAATTTGCTGAATTTTTGGGGGGGCCCAAAATCTAACAGTAGGACTCAGATTTTTCAAAAAGTGATGCCTAATGTTACATGCATAATTCTTCAGTATTCCTATATGAAAGTGGTCTTTTTCTCAGAGATGAAGGTATAGTGTCCATTAGCCTGTGGGAACTAAGCTCCTCTGAAAATTATCCTGCTTTATTCAAGTGTTTAAATAAAGATTTATACTTTTAATGTTAGGCATGTATGTTGGAAAATGTAAAGCGTCTCATTTACAAAAAGCATCACCACAACAGGCTTTCATTGGCTATCAGCATCCGCTCGAGGGTACAGGATTGGATGCCTGTTCTTAGTGACAGTTAATCTGCTTTCCCAAATGAAAAATGAAGACTTTTTGGATACTGGCAAAAGGAGCTCGCTACCTCATTCTGCCTATAATCCTTTTACAGAGGTGCTTGCATGAAATGAAATTTTGTAATATTAATTTCAAAAAAGACAATAAATATGTTTATTCAGTGGCAAAACCAGCCTTTAATCCTTCTGTACAACCTTTGATCCAAGAAGAAACTTTCACACCTTAAATTTTTAGTTTCGGAAATCTTTTACCAAGACTAACTCCAATTTAATTTCATTCATCACCATAAGACTGATGAAATGAATGATAAATCAGGCTTATTATTCAGAATTTGTTTATTTTCTTGTCACTTTCATTTCTTCTCTTTGATTCCCTTCTCTTTTTTTGCTTTCTCCTATTCCAACAGTTTAGGTAGAGAATAGCTACTACACTACCATTTACATTGAACACAGCAGTCAGTGCACTCACTTGGAGATCTGCATGATGAAGAGCTGGGAATGTTATCCCCCCATACCAAGCTATTCACTGACCAGAAAAAGGCAATCAAAATTATATGTGTTTCCAGTTCTCAATATGTTGAAAATATTGCTACGTCATCATATAGTCCTCAAAACTGACCAAGCTGACAAGCTGTTGCATAGGATGCTTTACATTCAGTTCAGTGTCTTCTTATAAGATTCCTAATATTTTTAAAGAAATGCTGATCAACAAAGTGTCTTGAAATATTGTTACCTGATTACTGGTCTTGTTATTAAAACTAATCTAAATGCGTGCTTGCAGTACCTTTGAAGGAAAGGGAGTTTTTTATCTAGGAAAGCAAGGAGAAATTAAAAACACAGTTTATGTGTCATAGATACATTTGTTGGCTTGTAGCTTAAATATTTTGCTTGTAACGATGTGTCTTGGTAGCTGTAAACAGCAGGAATTTTCTGATGCCAGGTGTTAGCCACCTAAAATATTTCACTGTTTCATTGATCTCACTTTGCTATTAGGATCAGTAAACCCTCTCTAACCTGAAGGTCAGTGTAGGAATAGCAATCTAATGACTTTTCTAGAGCAGATAAACATTTTGCAAACAGGTAGTCACATTGCTCCTTTTGGGAATAAGTAGTTCTAAAAGGAAAGTTATAATTATGGAGATGTAAAAAGGTCAGATTTTCTGCAATGATGTTAATAAAATTTTTCTACCCTGTAAAAGAAGCTATAGTGCACTTTTTTTAACTACATGAAATATATAAAACAAATAGAAATTTTCTTCAAATCTACCTGAAATAGGTTTACAACTGTGATCCAAGACTCTTTAGTAAATGTACTTTTTATTGCTTTCACATCTCTCATTTTCATAAGCTGCCATATTAGTTTGTCTAAAAGCCTCCTCAACAGGCTATTAAAATTTCATTAGCTACAAAAAAAAACCCCAGGATAAAACTTTCTTTTAAGCTAAGACTTCATTTCACATGAGGCTTCTTCATTCTTACTCAGCAAATATGTCTCCTAGGCTTACAGGAATGTTTGTTTACCTTCATAGAATAGCTACAGGTGTTATTTTCCATCACTTTTGTATTAATAGTTTTTTCCTTATATAGAACATTTTTCATTTGGAGTGTATTGTTTAATTTTGAGCAGAGAAACAAGCCCGAATTCAAATTTTCTTAGAGGTTAGAACAGCTGATCTGGCCTTCTAACCAGGAACATGGTTCAGCAGCCAGAGGAAAAAAAGTCATGTGGATACATCTTTAGGCAATGGAGAATTTTCTGACAAATCAGGGGTAGTTAGAAGTTTTAGTATGTCACAGAACTTTAAATAAGTACCCATTTAAGATTAAATACATTTTTGAATGCTAGTATTATCTATCCTCTTTCTTCACGTAGGAGCTGCAGTTATGTGGTGGGCTGACCCTGGCTGGACACCAGGTGCCCACCAAAGCCGCTCTATCACTCCCCTTCCTCAACTGGACAGGGGAGAGAAAATATAACAAAAGGCTCATGGGTCAAGGGAAGGACACGGAGAGATCACTCAGCAGCTACCGTCACGGGCAAAACAGACTCAACTTGGGGAAAATAACTTAATTTATTAACAACTCAATCAGAGTAGGGAAATGAGAAATAAAACCTTCCCCCCACCCCACCCTTCTTCCCAGGTCTCTGCCTCTTCCCCCTGAGCGGTGCAGGTGGACAGGGAATGGGGTTGTGGTCAGTTCATCACACACTGTTTCTGCCGCTCCTTCCTTCTCAGGGGGAGGACTCCTCACACTCTTCCCCTGCTCCAGCGTGGGGTCCCTCCCATGGCAGACAGTCCTCCATGAACTTCTCCAATGTGGGTCCTTCCCACGGGCTACAGTTCTTCACAAACTGCTCCAGCGTGGGTCCTTTCCACGGGGTGCAGTCCTTCAGGAACAGACTGCTCCAGCGTGGGTCCCCCACGGGGTCACAAGTCCTGCCAGCAAACCTGCTCCAGCGTGGGCTCCTCTCTCCATGGGTCCACAAGGTCCTGCCAGGAGCCTGCTCCAGCACGGGCTTCCCATGGGGTCACAGCCTCCTTCGGGCATCCACCTGCTCTGGTGTGGGGTCCTCCATGGGCTGCAGGTGGATATCTGCTCCACCATGGAACTCCACGGGCTGCAGGGGGACAGCCTGCCTCACCATGGTCTTCACCACAGGCTGCAGGGGAATCTCTGCTCCGGCGCCTGGAGCACCTCCTCCCCCTCCTTCTTCACTGACCTTGGTGTCTGCAGACTTGTTCCTTTCACATATTCTCACTCCTCTCTCCAGCTGCAACTGCACAGGTTTTTTTCGTTCCCCCTTCTTAAATATGCTATCCCAGAGGTGCTACCACCATCGCTGATTGGCTTGGCCTTGGCCAGCAGCGGGTCCATCTTGGAGCCAGCTGGCATTGGCTCTATCAGACATGGGAGAGGCTTCTAGGAGCTTCTCACAGAAGCCACCCCTGCAGCACCGCCGCTACCAAAACCTTGCCACGCAAACCCAATACAAGTGATAAAACCTTTATTATGTTACAGGATGCAGCACATAACTGATTTTCAGACCCATAGTGAGTTTGTGAATTCAGCAATGAGAAAATCATCATTTGACTTGTAAACAGAGTACCAGTTGATCAAAGAATTTTAAAAGTAATATATACAGAATTCCACAATTTCATATTGGAAGATACACACTTAATGTTTGATCTGTTTCATTCAATTCTGGTGATATATCTGCCGTTTCATTCTTAGTTTCTTTGCCAAGATTTGAATGTTTGTGGTTCCCTAAAGAATGTTTTTGCAAAACATATGTTTCCCTGGCTACCGTAATAATTTCCTAACCTCTTAAATCTCTTTAGTAATGCTAGATATCAAAAATTAAAAAAAAATCTAGGTACAATAACTCAGCAGACAAATTTTATGATTGCTCTACTTAAATTCAGTATTTAAAGAAATAAGAGGAAAGGTTTCTAGTGATTTTGGATGATCCCACAAAGCCATATGTCACAGTGGTCCCCCTTTCCCTTGCAGTACTCTGTTTCATATTGGGTACACATATTCTAGAAATGGTTTTTCCATTTGTAATACTTCTAAAAATTTAAGTTGTATTACTTAGCTGCACTGCAACTAAACTGTATGAGCAGTAGAACAGCAGAAATCTCTGTTCTCACTTTGTGCTTAATTTCCCTAATCCTCCCAGTGCCACTGGAATAGTTTCAGAATTCATGGTTCAAAATTACATGTCAGTTGACTTCATAAAGAAATGCCCACTATGATTTAGTGCACTGCATTGCACACTGCATCTCCAGTTAAAGGATACAACACAACCAAATACTTTTTCATTGCTGCTCACATGAAAAATGTGTCTCAACTTATCACAGCCAAAGACCCACTTTGTCTTCTCCCCTGCAGCCAAGCCCTTTCCAGCAGTGTCATCAGTGCACATGGCTTTACCACAGCATGTAATTATCTGTACAGGCTGGAAAGATCCAGCTGTGAAAGGTATTCTGCTACAGATAACATATGGCTCTGCAGAGGGTCCCACCTGCCGTGGTTTCAGCAGCTGCAGACTGTCACATGAAAGACTTCCAAGCAACTCAGCGGCTTTGAGACAGAATCCCCCTTTCTCACGTTCCCTCATCCTGCTTTCTGTTTTCATACAGCTTTTATTCAGAGTACTCTCTATTCTCTGTCACGATCCATTCAGCAACAGTAAAGCAGGCACTTAGAAAATAGTACCTGTATTTATTCTCAATGAAGATTAATTGCTCAAAACTCTGCCTTAAAATCTACTCATACTTTCTTCTTCACTATTACATTTCACACCTTTTATTTTTTAAAAAAACAATTTCGGGTGCCTGTTCATAAGGAAACGTGATGATCTCTTTACCTGTGAGATAATAGGGCAAAAAATCTCATGCATGGAAGATAGTTTGCAACTTTCGCCTGTATTCCTCTGTGGGGACAAAGACTAGAAGAGGTGCCCAAGTTTACCTGGACCTCCTAATTACTATGAAAAATAGAATTTTCCAGCTGGAAATGTGCATTGTTCACTGCAACCAATTTTCTCTTGCTCAGTTCTTGTTTGCACTACAGAACCAGGCCATGGTACTGGCACATCAGGAATACTAGTGAGGGACAGCTTGTTCTTCCTTTCCCTTCCAAAACATTATTCATGTCTTCTTCCAAGGCTCTTTATGGTTGATTTTCACACATATGAGGTATTTATTATACTTTCTCAGCAGTAACCAATCTCATAAATGACATCATGAATAAATATGAATAATAATGGCATCCTGGCTTGTATCAGGAATAGTGTGACCAGCAGGAGTAGGGAAGTGATCGTGCCCCTGTACTCGGCACTGGTGAGGCCGCACCTCGAGTACTGTGTTCAGTTTTGGGCCCCTCACTACAAGAAGGACACTGAGGTGCTGGAGCGTGTCCAGAGAAGGGCAACGAGGCTGGTGAAGGGACTAGAAAACAAGTCTTATGAGGAGCGGCTGAGAGAACTGGGGTTGTTTAGTCTGGAGAAGAGGAGGCTGAGGGGAGACCTTATCGCTCTCTACAACTACCTGAAGGGAGGTTGTAGGGAAGCGGGTGCTGGACTCTTCTCCCAAGAAACTAGCGATAGGACGAGAGGAAATGGCTTCAAGTTGCGTCAGGGGAGGTTTAGATTGGACATTAGGAAGAATTTCTTTACTGAAAGAGTGGTTAGGCATTGGAACAGGCTGCCCAGAGAGGTGGTGGAGTCGTCAACCCTGGAGGCGTTCAAAAAAGGTGTAGACGTGGCACTCCAGGGCCTAGTTTAGGAGTCATGGTGGTGTTAGTTGATGGTTGGACTTGATGATCTTAGAGGTCCTTTCCAACCTTAATGATTCTATGATTCTATGATTCTATGACTCTCTATCACCTCTATCCTTTTCCAGTACTGAAGCAGAGTTTGTTTGTTAGGGAAGGTAAGCTGCATAGTTTTTTATCACCAGCTTCTGTTACTGAAGCAGCTAAACTGGACTACATCAACCATACGAAACGCAAACTGGCCAGCACTCAAAGCCTTCCTTGTCAGAGCCAGGGACCTGCAAGGCAATGAAGAGGGACTCAAAGAGCATTTCTGGCTCTAAGGATTTCTCAGAGCTTTCATTTGTCTCTTTCCCTCTTTACTTTTTCCCTTCTTTTTGTTGTATTTTTTGTCTGTTTGCATTTTGCTGTTTAGCACATTCACAAAAGGATGTCTTCTTTTTTCCCACCATGATGACTGAGATACAGCTTGATTTCCTGTGGAAGTATTCTCTCAGGAGAGAGAACAGTTCTGCCTGTTTAAAATATTTTTTGCCCTTTTTATCTGCAATGTTTTATTATTTGGAGTTGAATTGACTTATGCTGAGACAGAAATTGGCCTGGTATCTTTCAAGGTACATAACTAGGTTTAGTATCTTTCAAAATTCCATGTACACTTTAAAGATGTCACACCATAAAGTGCAAGTGAAACAGAATAAGCTGTATTAATGCAGCTTTATTTTGAATATAGAACAGTTTTTAATATTTTTATTGAAGGGAGAAATAGCAGGACACAGGGCAGCAATATTATGTAACTTCTCAATGCAGTTGCTTGACCATTTAATATCTTATTTATAAACAGTAGAGGTTGAATTGTAAACACCATCAAATTACAGATTTAATAAAACAACTATTTCCATCCCCCCTGGACAGATATATTTTTTCCAAAGTTAAATCAGACGCTATGACTAAGATGAATGCTTTCAAGCTGTTTAAAGCTTGCTTTTGTCTCTGGCAAAAAAAAAATATGATGCTCTACAATTGTAGCTCAAAGCAGGAAGTAAAAACTTGTATCTGTAAGTGCAAGCTGCTAGCACTGAATATTTGCAATCTAGTCAACCTAAACACATGTCTGTACTCTGAATGCCTTTTTCCTTGTACAGAAATAAATGGCTTTATTAAGTGGATAAATTATGCTGTAGTAAATACACTAGACTCCATTTCCTTCTGATACTATGTACACATCCTAGGTTTTTTTCACCTTTTATTAGGATTGAATAATCCTCTTGGAAAGCTTAGCACACCTAGTTAAAAAGAAGGAGGTTTCTGAAACAGACTTCTCTTCTTCCCACTTTATCTGGTGACCCAAGCCAATAAAGTACCTCTCCAAACCCATTTGCAGTGAGCTTCTCCTCATCTACAAAAATTAAAGCACACCCATGTACATACTGTTTCCCTACGCAGATGTCAGAGTAATAGAACTTAGCTGAGATCTCTGCTGGAGATATGTCTCTCCTTGATGTGGGGAGATAACCGCAGGCATCTCTGCCTCTGTAGAGAAAGAGAAAGAGAAAGAGAAAGAGAAAGAGAAAGAGAAAGAGAAAGAGAAAGAGAGCATGGAAGGCAAGTCAGGGGTCCCCTCACTGGCAACACTGTGTGCAAAGCAGTGGTGGAGACAGCAGGTCTGGGGCTGTGCAGATCCAATGGCTTGAGAACATTCTTGTGAATCCTGACCAGGAGTAAAAAACTCAGAAAAATGAACTAGAAAATCCCTGGAAATGCATTCCCCTGTCACACTTGGCATTGTGAATGCCAGGGAGGAATCTGAGATTTTGAGACGTGTGTTTATTCAGATGGTGCAGATATGGTCAATAAATCTCTTTGTCCTACACATTTCTATAAGGAATTTTGATTTCTGCAGCCCCAGGATACAGGGATATATATGCAAGCTAAAACATCAATATGCAAGCAGTGCAGCCCTACTCCATAAGTTTTACTATGTCCCTTGGCTACACCACCAGCTGCTGCCACAATAATCCTTCCTACACAGCTACTTTTTCCTATGGCTATGGATGTTATTGGACTATTGTTCATATCAGTATCTAATCTAGGCAGTTTTTCAGCTTACACACTGATGCTGAGAGAACTGCCCTGCAAAGCATAACACATAGCATACTCAGAGAGACTTACACATCTTTTTAAGGCTCGTCTACGCAGTATCTCTGAACCTTTAATTTAAAAGGCTTTACCTACATCTATAATTGTAGGTAGTATCACCAAACAGTTGTGGACTCTATGTCCCGACTTCAGCAAATCGCTATGCAGAACTGCTTTCTCTGAGCTGAATCTCTTGCTCCTTCCCCTGCTCAGCTCTTCAGGGCTCATGTACTCTTGCACACACAAGAGTACAATAGCATTAATTCTTATTCCCGTTTGGCCAGTCACCTGTTGTGATAACTACCCTACCAACCTTCCTACTATCACCTTCCAATGTGACCGCTACTTCCCCTTTGCTGTTCACCTCCACTGCCTTTAGCTTTTTCAGCTTCAGCCTGTGTAGTAATCTTTCCTGGATTTAAAGGGGCTGAATAGCAAATAGAAGATCACAACTTTACTCACAATACTGTCTGTGAAATGAAGCTCTATCAAATCATATACAGCATCAAAATTATGCTTTGTGTTAGTTTCATCAGGTTTATCAGAGAGAAAGCCAGGAAAGGAAAGAAGAGGATGAAGAGATACAGCCAACTAATTAAGCAGTTGTTTTCTGGAATGATTGTAGAACAGATTGCCTTCGGGCACTGCAAGATGAAAATAATGTGTAAAAAGGCCTGAAACAAAACAGCCTACAAATGAACCAAAACATAATGGAACATGGCAAGTTAGTAAATACAAATGAAGTATTAAAACTTGGCAAAAAATATGAATAGATTTTAATGAGTGTTGTAGAATAACCAGAAACAAATCCTGTTTGTTTTTAAAATGAATAATACTTGGTCATGGTGCAGGCTTATATCTTGCTGTATATCAATTTCCTTCTCTTGGTTATTTCTGTCTTTCCTCTGCCCTTGTTCCAATAACATTTACACCCATTAGCAAATGTTGAACAAATTTGATATAGCAATAACGTTCCCCAAATATAAGTTACTCATATGCGTTTCCTGAAACAGACCTAAAGATACAAATTGGATACTTTGATTTCCTCATGTAAATGCTTCAGATCACACAAAAAAAGTTGCAGTGCAAATTCATACAGTATTAAGCACTGGAGAGTACACAGGGGAGAGAGGGAAAGGACTTGTAAATACTCTAATTATGGAAGAACGTTCAGCAGGGTTTACCAAGAAACTGCATGGCATGCTTGAATGAAATCAGGATTGATTAGCAAATTCCACATTGAGACAACATTGTTAAAAAAGAGTAGAAAGAGATGAAGGGAACCATTGCATCAGTGGATATAAGGTGAGATGATATCAGGATTCTTAACGATCAACCGTGAGGGAAAAAAAAATCAGAACTGAAGATGTAAAAATAGAGAAATAAAAAGAAAGATTCTGGCATTGTTATAGTGACTGCATTAGAAATTAACTGTGGTGGTTAATAATGGAGCTGTGGGCACAAAAGAACAAGCTACTTGAAAGAGGACTAAAGATTGGAGTTATGAACATCAGTTTTAAGATACTATAAAAGTCCTAAAGGTGAGAGACATTCCCAAGGGGCACAGGGAGAAAGATTAGGACAGTAGCACTGCACACTGGGTGGCTAAATCTTGGACATAGCTGTTGACCCAACCAAATATGTCCTGCATTTTGTGATCTAACAGGTGTCTTCCATAATACCATTATAGAGTCTGGGAATGACATTTAAATTACATCAAACCCCAGAAAAACAGTTTTAAGGATTTTATAAATATTTTTGACCATTATTAATTCACAAAAATTTTAAAAAAAGGTTTTTAAGTAAGACACTTATTTTACTAATTGGTAGGTTTCAAAAGCAGAGCCACTATTTAATGTAGAAAATGGCATCCCCTTCACTTGGTATGGCTGAAGAGAAACTTCAAATGCATGTGAGCAGAGCATAGTCAGCCTAAAATGACACACTCAGAGAGAAAGACAGCGAGGAAACAAGACCGCTCTTTGATTTACAAATGTTTCTCAGCAATGAATTCGTTTCAGGAACAGAAGGCAATCTCTTCTGGAGAAACAAATAAGCAAAAAGCAAAATAGAATAAAGAGCCAGAACATAAACTAAACACTTGGCTGGCTCAGAGCCTCCAATTTGATGTCTTGGGTTATAAATAATCGAGGGTACTTGTATTATCCATGTTGTAGAGCACTGGTATTCATGAATACTTAAAAATCCTCTGACAACCAGTAATGTTTCATCAACCAGAAAGTACAAAAGGCAAATTAGTGTTGTTTTTTCATCACCCTTTGTGGGTAAAAAGATCAAAGAAGAGATTTTCATACTGGCAAAGACCTTGTCAGTCTTTTTCTCTGCTTATACATAAAGATGTGTTTTTGCAATATGACAACGAAGGTTGGCAGACGTTAAAAGGAAAGTCACCCCCTACAGAAATTGAGCAACTTCAGGATATGAAGTCTCTTATGAGTATTTTATAAAAGGATTTACTCCTATTTCACATTCATTTAATTATTTTATGCTGAGAACTGGACAAGTAAATTTTTTTTTGAATCTTGTTTCTGGCATATTTGAATCTTCCTTTTTAACTTAAGAACAGGAAATCCCTAGCTCTGTCACAGAACATAACTTCCCAGAATTATATATGTAATGTTTAACATAATTATATTACTAATTTAATTTAAATATCCAGTTTAGTAAAACTGCAACAGTATTGCAATATTATATTATAGTATAGTGTATGCTCTATGTACTATTATATATTATTATATTATATACTAAAATTTAAAATATACATTTTTCAACAGTATAGATCCCCTTAATGGGACAAAGATCTGTGTGAAATATTTCAGAAAAGCCATTTGTTGGTGAAACTGTAGATCAATGTCAGCAGAGTCAGAATTTTCGTTTTACCTTTAAAAGTCCATCTTTGGACAAAATCATATCCTAAAACTGCAGTTCTGCTTATGATTGTACTGCCTATGCAAAGTACTACACAATATAATTTCTACCCTAAACAAATTATGTGCACACATTTCTTTAACTCAGATTTTCAGAATTATGTTTTAGTGATTATTCTGAAGACAAGGGGGAAATTTAAAATCATACCAACTATGCATTTTCCATTGTTCTATAATAATTTCCTCTCCTGCCAGCCGGCGCACTTTCCTCAGACACTGTCTCAAAATATGCACATACCAATGCATTCATGCCTGAAAGAATCAAACGGAAAGAGTGACCTTCACTTTTCTTTTGCAACAGTCCAGAGGTGAACGTAGCCCAGAAGTGATACCTGTCTTCATGCCCGGTTTGGGGGCAGCAGCTCTGGCTAACAGCAGCTTTCCTTACAGCTATTTATATGGGATACTTGCATACTGTGGGCTGGATGTGGCTAGCCTGGAGTGCCATGAGCATGCTCCCAGGTCTACAGCTTGCCTGAGCCTGCTGCATCAGGATCCAAGTAGACCACATGGTCTTGGCAGGGAGAGCTGTTGGCTTTTGGACTCGTGTCACTCTCCAAAACCGAAGCCGCACTCTGCCTGAAACAGTACTGTGGCAGGAACTATGAGCAACTTTGAACAGTTGCTTACTGAAACTGGAGGCAGACCTTACTATAAAATAGGACTAGATTCTGCATTAGGGTTTTTGTGAAAGCAGTCAGATGAGTATCCACTCCACCATGTATTTAACATTCATTTGATGAGTTTAATCAAGACTATAGCCTCTCTTTGAGGGGCAAATTGGCTCTGGTTAGTATTTCCTTTCATCTCCCTTATGAAGAAAGGGCATTAAAAAGAAAATTCAGTTTTATAAGGACTGTAATTCTAAAGGAATACAATGTACTCAAAGCCCAGTGAAAGGTGCAGTGCTAAAAATAAAAATGGCTACAGATAGAAATTGCTTTTCAGATTTCAGTCATATAAAGATCATTCACCGCCAGTGATATGCAACCACTTCTGAATAATTAGCAAGATAATTCTGTGCCGCAGAATGTATTCAGAATTTTTTTTATTATTATTTTGGAAAGGGGAATTGAAGAATGGTCCCCATTTTCTCCCAGCTGAAACTACTGACAGGATTTGAAGTAGATGGAAAGCTGGGCAGAAGTTAACAAAATTAACCCCCATATTTTTGCAAAACAAAATGCTTAGAAGACATTTAATGTAAAAAACAGGCAGAGACTACCTTTCTCTCTTATTAAAGACTGTTTTGACACATTAGTGTTCTTATTCTTAATGGTAAAAGTTAATATACCAAAGTTTATTAATTTTGGTGTCTGACATTTTAGTGACCCATGTATGATTATACTAGAATGCATACTTTAAACACTGATTTTATAGAATAGGAAATTCCATTAAAAAAAAAAAAATCTTCTCTGGATCTGCTGTGGTGTAAGGAGGTGATATTTTTGAAAATAAACTACTCAAGAAATCAGATGTAAATGGAAAAATCTGGCAAGACACCAGGGAATTAGCTGTACAGCAACTGTAAAAAACATTAAGATTCTCTGATGCATCTAAAATATTTGGCAAAATGTATGGCAATGTTTAAGGTTACAGCACATCACTCTGCAAATATCTGAGATTCTTTTCCTTGGAGAAGACACAATATTCAGCATTCAACATTTCAGAAGAAAGCTAGATTGGAGGTAAAGATCTGGGATCTGAGCCACAGATTATTTACTTATATCTGCCACAGGCTTGCAGCATAACCTTTAGGAAGTCTGAAAGTTTTTGATCCAAAACTTCTTGAAGGTCATCCATTTTCTGACCTGTTCGCTTAGTCCCAGATTTCCATGATGGAAGCCACCAATAGAGACTGTAGTCCTTTTGTCCTACTGTTGTACAAGAAAGATTTCCCTGTGGTTTTCATGTGTTTTCTGAAAAAAATTCTGAATCATTTTTCATTTATATTTTAAAACATATGGATCTCACATATACCCAGGGAAAAGTTCTATTCACATGCTGTGTGTTCATTTTAAATAAGAGGATGAAAATTGTTCTTCACTCAAGTAGAACGAAAAATAAATTCTTTATGGCCAAGGTAACTGGCTAGACAGAGTGTACAACAAGTTCAATAATTTCAGCATAGCTTTTACAATGTTTTTTTCATTTTAACCTTTTCTTTTCACCATAATATTCCATTTTCTGTCAATGTACCTACACAGTCCTGGAGGCCTTTACAGTCCCCTGAGATTTATTGATTTAAAATATTTTTATTTTCTTGTATTTTCTTATTATTTCTACCAAAATGTAGCTATTTTACTTGGAAGAGCTTAGCAAGCCCTGTACAATGTTTTGCTTAACTGAAGAGCAAACCCAATGTGGCTGGTGAAGAAACTTGTGTTTGTGTCATTTGGGTCATACTTATCCTTCTAGTTAAGGAATATTAATTCAGGTGCAAGGGAAAAGAAACGCCCATGGCTTAGTAAGAACAAATAAATAAACAACTGACACTTGGCTTCCTGGTTTGCTTTGGCTTTTAACTGAAGAAAAAACTTCTTGGTTTCCCAGTTGTAAGTGGAATACTGCTGAAGAGCAAGCAAATGCCCCTTAGGGCTTGGGTCATGTTTCAAAACAGTTCTTTGGTGCTTTCACGTGCTTTAATATTTGTTTACACAAATGGAGACTCTTGAAAGGGCTTTATTTTCAAAACACATTTTCTCAGTAATTTTATTAAAACTTTCTCAGTGATTTTATTAGGACTCAGTTCAAAGGACATCCAGAAATGAGGCACCCACTACTTACAATGAGTTCGGAAGCTCTTGGCCAGGAAACTTGTATGCATTTTTGTTAATATCTCACTAATCTCAGAAAAATAACAAACTGCCCACTTTAATAAAACAGTGTAACATTTTGAAGAAGAATGAAGAATAGATCAGTTCCAACTATTACTGTTGTTTCATCCTCAGTATTGCACAGTATATCTGCTATTCATTACTGAGATTGCGCTTTTACAGTTTTGATTTAGTTGCATTTATTGCTTCACTATCGACTGAGGTTATACTCTTCACACTTGCTCTATTGTTCTCTACTATGTGAGATTTCTTTCTGGGTGTTTTTTCTTCTATTATTATGCTTTTCAGATTTTGCTTTTATAACTTAAAAGCGCAGCTCTACAAATGCTATTATAATTTATCTGCCCAGGAAAAGAACAGAAATGCATTTTCTCCCTTGTGACTGGTAAACTAACTAGAGATTAAGTGGTTACTCTCACCTGCAGCTAAACAGGTTGGGGGAGAGATGCATTTTTTAGGCTGTTTGTACACAGCTAGGACCAAGAGGTGGCTATCCAGCATCTTGATGAAAAAACTCAATCTGCAAGGGGTTGGGCAGCTGCCCCCTGTGGAGTTGATGGACAACAGAGACAGCTCGATCTCCTGGGGTCGCTCATCCTCTCGCAGCACTGAGATCTTAACATTTCACGCAAGACGCCCTGCTTCAGTGTGATGTCACTTGTTTGAGCAAAATGCATTGACACAAAACATGTGTCTGCAGGGCGCTGGAGGAAATAATAAGGTAGAGCCAGTTTGCTGGAAACCCGATTTCAGAAATTCTCTCAGGCAGGTAATTACTCCTTGTACTAGTCTTATAGAGAAAGTCTTATCCAAGATGTACCAGCAGAACACTAAAGCTTTCTTTATCCATACGCAAATGCATCAGAATTGTTTCAGCATTACCTGGTCTTCTAACAGTTACTAGCTGAAGACATACATATACATCATAGGAAAAACTACACAAAAAAAGTCAAACATCATGAGACCCTTGACCAGGACTTTGAGATGTAAGTATTACCCCAGTAATGTATGTTAGTTCTCTGATAATTTAAAACTCCCTGTATGAAATTATAAGCTTGGTTTACTTGGAAGAATTTTTTTAGACATTTACAGTTTTAAAAATTAACCTCCTCAATGGCTTATTTTTAGGGTTTCAGATTTAGAACTGTTGGACCTAAACTATGACTACTAAAAAGGAGTATGCATAAAAGAAACATTTGAGCTTGCAAAATAAGTAATGCCTATTACAAGAAAGAATTTATACATCTGGGTTCATTTTACTTTATCCACCTTAAATAAGGATAAATGAGAAATATCTCATTGTCCAAAATGTCCTTTTTAGCTATGACTAAACATTTTACAATCATAATTTTACTGGTAATTTTTTACCATTTATTCCTATAATCGTAATGAAAATCATGTAATCAAACTATACGCAGATTTACATCAGTACAAATCTCATTATCATTTTTGACAACTAACACAATGTAGCTGAAGGCAAATTGTGGAATAGCATCACCATTTCTGCAACAATTAGGACTTTAAAATCTGTGACAGGATTTTGAAATCCCAGATGGCCACAGAAGAGTTAAATTCAAGGGCATTCACAAAACACCTGAAATCAGATGAGATACAGGGAATAAAAATGGTAACTGCCACAGGCTGGGGAAAGGAGGTAGAAGCAAGCATTAGAATTGCTAAGGAGGGCTAAATTTGGGGAAGGCAGAGCAGTGGGAGAGCTTCCCTTAGCCATCTATTGATTTTCTGATGTACTGAGTAGCACAGGGGAGAAAGGATATGGAATTGAGCCTGAGAGTGCAGTGGTGTTCATGCAGCAGTAATTAGAGGTGAATTATCAGGCTGTAGAGAGGGGAATACCTGTGGACAAAAGTCCCAGGCCTATAGAAATGATTATTTGTAGGACCAGTGAAGAGCAGTCTAGCTCCTGAATGGTCCATTAAGCTTTGAGCTGTGAGGGCAATTGACAGGGAGGCTTACAGATAGAGATGGAGCCTCATCAGGTTAAGGTGAATGCAGAGCATGAAATCCACTTACACAATTGCTAATGGCGAACTCCGATTTCAGACAAGTTAGTCCTCATCTATTTGAGGGGCAGGGGACGACAGTATTTTAAGACCTTATGGGCTGTCCTATTGTGTTTCCTTCATTTTAAGAAAGGAGGAAACTATTTTCTTGTAAGTGGAGCTATATTCCACTGTGGGAGTCAAAACTTAATGGATTGCAGTGTTACTGCTGGGAGCATATCACTCCTATTTCACAGGTGTGGGGAGGGAACCCAGCACAAGGGAGACAAGCTCATAATGCCTAATTTGAGCAAGATTAGAAAGAAAGTTTGTATTGTAAATTGGCTTTCAATATCCTAATCCTAGCACATTTTTGTTGGATTTTGTGACTTCCTAAAAAACAAACAAATCAAAATTGTGCATTTCATAGGCTTGCTACTTCTGATCAATGCTTGCCCCTATGCTAAACTTGAATAAGCTCCAAAATGTTAACCAAGGAAAAAATTCAATCCAAGCTTTTACTTGGATTGAATTAGGAAAGAATTTTACACTGGCTTCAATGATTGCTGTAGCATCTCCAAGCATCACTTAAAAAAATAAAAATAAAAATAAAAACTCTTAGTGATGATCTGAGGGTATTAACTGTAGATTTGTTGTTTTTTAATAAGTTATCAGTAAACTGTCTTTAAAATGTCCATACCTGATTCAATTAAGTGAATAAACTTGAACTATGAAAGAGTTTCTTGCTATTAAAGCTGTGTGAGATCTGTTTTTTCTCTGTGGGGTTTTTATCGTTCCCTGCAAGCCATCAAACTTTTTGAACTGTGTCAATGCCATTACGAAGCAAATAATAGATTTCTACAGCATGTGAGACAGAGGCTGATCAGATGTAGATGTAAGGTCTACATATCTTGAACACTAGTGTCATTCTTATTCTAAGGTATGTGTGCGTACACTGCCATGAAGGAGCAGGATCTTGAATTAAACTCCTATATGCCCATGAGAAAGCATTAGGGACTAAGATGAAGAAGTTGGAGGAAAGAATATGAGTCAAAGCCCAAATGGGATAGGGGATCTCTTTTCCCTCTATACCATAGGAAGAGCAAAGTACAAGAAAAATTATTTTGTCCTCTTTCTGATCAATCTCAAAATAATAACAGTGATTTTTCTGTCTTTTCTTTAACCAACCTGTTTAGTACATGAAGCTGCAGAAGTGAGAGAAGGTGCTGTCATTCTGCTTTATGGGTAGCACATTTTAACCATAAAGGACTCTTCCTTCTTGCCTGAACATATCACTGGGAGACAGCTGCTTTTTTGTTTTTTGTTCAGATATAGAATGTTACCAAGAAAGTTATTATGTTCCCTCTTACGAAAACAAGCTGTTTTCCTAAGCTTAAAATAAAACTTAGTTCCTTGAAGCTACACACTCACTCTTAAGTATGAGATATTATAACTACTAAACCGAAATTATGGGTTTTTTTCTTCTCCTGAACATAGCTTATTTATCTCTATTGAAGTCAACACAGAGATTTCCACTGTTTCTCCTCCTCTCTCAACCAATACTTCCCCCTGTTCGCACTCTCCATGACAACTCAGACCTTATTGAACTGGAGACAAAGACAGTATAAACTGACTTTCTACAAATAGGGGTATAGTTAAGAAACAGAAGTACATTTAACATATGGAATAGAAATCAAAGTGTTTTTGAAATGTGTTCTAACATCCCTAGAAGAATGACTGTACTCTGCCAGCACATTATACTGCCTGGAGGGTATCTGTGGTTTTGGTTTTAGATTTTGCTATTATGATATTGCATAGTTAAAAAATTTTCATTTCTGTGTTTCATTCACAGTCACTGTTGCAATGGACTCTAAGAGTAGCCATTTTTTTAACACTCATTGCCCATATTTCATATTGGTTTAAAACATGAGCAGTAAAATTTTGCTGCCGGCATTAAAGAGCATTGTGATCAGACGACAGAGCTGCTTTGAACCAGAATTCTTCTTGTCAACCTTTCAATGAAAAAGTTGCTTGAATAAAAATATCTCTAGAAATGTGGTGAGAAAGATATAATTCTGAAGCAGAAAGAGTTTTTAAAAGTGTTTATTAAACTTCATGCTTCTTGGGAGAGACAATTGAAATGGGTTCATCTTTTTTAAGCAAATAATCAGGAAGGGAGGGTTTATAAAGAGAATATAAGCAGCATATCATCTTGTTGAAATGTATACAAACAAGATCAAAACCTGTAGCAAGACAGTGAAATGCAGATGCCATGTGAAAGGACTTCTTCACATGAGGTCTAAGAAGACTTGATTTTTGACTCAAAACTGTTAATGTCATTGAATTCATGGAAAATGAAATGGCGGGGGGGAAGACAATCCCCTATTCCCAATAATGGCCTAGAATTAGAACTATAAATGGATATAAACCTGCAATTTAGAAAGGAAGCAACATGAGTTTCCTTGTTGCATTGCTCTTTCAACAAGAAAAGCATCCACTTAGCAGCAGCGCTACAGCTCTACACGCAGCAATAAACCTTTTAAAGTGTCACTTTTTTCAGCATTAATCTAATGATAAGAGAGAGAGGCAATTGCAAAAGTCATTCTTTATTGCACCACTTAGCTCCCAGAAACTTCATCAAAATCAGGAGGGGCCCCTTTTTGCTCTGATTGCCTGACCCAGAATCTTAATCCCCTTTCATTAAAACCATGCCGCTTTGTTTCTTCATGAATTGCCTTCTGAGCTTTTGGAAATCACCAGGCACAGACACAGAGCAGAGCTGAAGGCTAGGCCAGAGCATAGCTCTGACACCTGCATAGCAGCGTTCTGCACTGAGGCGACAGTCATTTGGATGTGAAATGTAAAACTGACATCCTATTAATGAATGATAGCATTAAAAGTACCACCATACTTGATTAAAACATCTGCTGAGACTTCAAATCAGATAAGCAGTTTTCTTCAAAATTTCAACAGCCCTTAATAGCATGTCACTGGGATTCAAAACTGATAAAAGAGACATCTGTATCAATGGATTTGTTTTTACATTCCCTCCTTCCCTTTGAAGAGTCTCCATTGGGGTGGAGGGTTTTTTAAACAACACTATACTTTCACGTTAATGTTTGGGAAATATTGGGAATGGTGAAGGTTTTTTAACATTTTGAACCTGCCCTAATGCCAAAATTTACTTTATTTCCCTGTTTCCTTTCTTCCTTTTCCCACCCACAAAAAAAAGGATGGTTGGTATTTTACAGAACAGCTGCAACA
>WAAD01031561.1:93050-111493 GCA_013389945.1 Fregata magnificens
GCAGCCATGTTACTAAGGCTTTGAATTCTTGCACTGAATTGTCTAGATACATCTGCTCCTAATCACCGTCAAAATTATTTTCAGCAGCTCACAATGCAAAGGAAGTTCAGCTGTAGCTGGAAACCTTGGTCCAGCTGTCTGGTCACTACATCCATCTGGCAGTCTATGAACAAATATAGCTAAAAAGACAGGAGATAACAGCTTTAGGAGTCACAATGACTTTAATAGAACCTCAAAAACTTTCTGACTCACTTTGCCATATGTAGAATCGATGCACAACAATCGTTGTGTCATAATAACCACAACACTACCTATGATGGTATTGTTAAATCTGTGGGATCAATCTGAAAGAGTGGCAGTGTTTAAGGTTAAAAGGAAACTCCTATCACTCCATGATATCATAAATTCTAAGACATTGCTGACGTCTGGAAGGGTATATTTTAAACTCTTGTAAATCAACTTCTGGTTTCGTAGATTCAAGAATATGTGGCATAGGAGCATAATACTAAATACGCTACATTCACATATTCTTGTATCATATGAAAGTGTAAAATCCTTTAAAAGCGAGCTCACTTTTAATTTGTGTGCATATATTTTCGTACCCCTAAGCCTTGTTTATAGTTGTTTATAGTTTATATTGTTCTCAGTTTTATTGTATTCAGATTGAAAAACAATACCAAATTATAATGATAGTTACTAATCCGATATACAGGGCATGAATATTCAGAGTTCTGAATATTCTTAGAGAAATGTCTGTGATTTATCAATGTTGGTTGAACAGATTTACAGGATTTAAAAGTCATACTAAGGAACAACTTGTGAAGGTATGTATTTATGAATACAGCCTTATTTAAACCCTGAGCAGACATTTAGCACATAAACTGCTACTCGTAAATTTTTTACGTGACTTTAATTTTTATTACTTTCATCTAATCTTCCAGACTATAAGAGAAAGGTAGTAACACCATTACTTCTGTACAAAAAAGGAGCAGAAATTTTAGTTTAGGTTAACTCAGTAATTTATTTCTGTTATAGGAAATTTAACAAACAAAATTCAAAAGAAATCTCTTTGAGATTGTACAGTTGGTTTTGCTTTCTCTCTTGTGCTTTTCCTGTCTGATTTTACCCTGTCAAGGCAAAGCATTTCTCTCTTTCTCTCTCCTTCATACACGCGCTAAACCTCTTCTAATTTCAACTGTTACTGCAAGATAGTAATCAAAGCTGCTTTGCCATGTTTAAAATGTATTATTAATGCATGCAGGTAGAGGAAAAATGTCCAGAGGATATCATCATTTTGACATCTATTTTACTGTCCTCTGCCAGGCAATGAATCAAAAATGTCTCCACCATCTTGAAAAAGTTATCATGTGGGAAGAGAATTCTATTACTGTTGTTGGAACATTTTTATGATGTCACTAAGTGAAGCAATAAATGTATTTAAACCAAAGAACTCACAATTCTATACCATAATCTTACGCTTCCTGGATTTGTGTTATCAAACCAAAAATATTAAAGATGCTGATATACATACCTCAAGGTTGAAGATACAGTGAAGGACATGCTGTTACTGTAACGTGATAAAATGAAAATTGCCAGGCTCTTCAGTGGCTCTATAGAAAGTAGTGCATCCCAGATTCAGTGATGAAACAGAAGCAAAACTGGCATATATTGGAGCAAACTGGCCTTTGTGTCTACTTTTCAAAAATAAATGCTGCATTTAGGCTTACTCACAAAATCTGATATTGAATTACTGACATAAATTACTCCCCTTCCCTCAGAATCTTAACAAGTATTCAAGCATTGCTGTTTTAAACAATAAAAGAGAACAAATTATTTATCTCTATTACATGATTCAGTCCTATAATAAAACATATCTGTCACTAATATATCCAGGCATATTTCACAATTTTTCCTTAGCCAAAGGCATTATTAGAACAGAATATTTAGCTGTTGCAGTTTAGCTTAGGTGTTTTTACACTTCCTCCAGAGTTATGATATGACTATTTAAATCAACTAAATTTTTTCTGCTTAGTTCAGTAATGAACATTTTTCCAATAACAAAAAAGTCATATTCATTTCTCTTACTGTTTATCTACTTCNCCATTCATGCTGGACCTCCTGTGCCTCTCCATTGGAGCTCTGTCCACCATCTAAGCACAATTCCAGCTTTAGTGCTGGGACTCAGCATCTCCCATCATCAGTGCAACACTGAAAAATGACAAAAGTGACCTTTTAAAAATTTATATCTATTGTGATTTGTAAGGGAAAAGTCCTATTTAGAACCCAGTTTACACAACTGTTGAGAGCACGTGTTTCTTTTGATTCCACTCTTCTTTTTAAATATATTTTTATTTGTATTTAGGATACATAATCATATAATCATACATCAAAGAAATATTTCAGCCAGATGTTTACAGCAGATTGTGACTACAGAACTAATCAGATAAGATGAGAACAGCTTATAAGGAGGGTAGGATAAAGTACAATATCAGTTTATACAGCTCTGGGCTGTATAAGAACACAGTTCAGAATTTTGCCTAATTTTGAAAAGAAAAGATAACAATGAACCATTTCTGAACAGCACATCAACCATTCACATTTGGTTATGAAGTAAAAGGTAATGTATGGGTTACATATCAAGGAGCAGCATCTTCAGGTGGAAGTTGTAGAGGTCAGGAAAGACCATCTTTTTTCAAAGGACTTCTAGCAGTTAAGTTTGGTCTTATGTTTTGTTTTGTATTTTGTAGAGTTTTTTTCAAGGCAGGATAAATTTAATGAGGAAATTGTTTCTGAATCTCACTTTCTGCTTACTTCCAGAAGTAAAGATGTGGTAAAAGGTTGCAGGATGACCACTAACTTGAAAGACTAGCTGAGCACATGACTCTTTCAGTCAATGAGGATCAAACTTACAAAGTTAACTTTTTTCACCAAGCTGTCTCAAAGCTGATCCTATTTACACTTCACTCCTGAATTCTGTTCCTGATGACTATTCCTCAAAAGTCCACAATTCAATTTATGAGACTCAGAACTAAAGTCATCAATTATTCTTCCCAAGGAAATAAAGGATAAGCCTACGAGCACCTTGAAAAATGCCTGTAATTTTCAATGACACGATCACTTCAAATTTTTCAGATTATGTACTGTGCAAAAATCTTTTCCTGAGAAACAGAATTTTACCTCTTTCTGTGATGCAAGTAATTTCTCAAATGTACAGTGATGGCCAATTCATGTTTGAGTTCTTAGGTTCAAAGGGAATAAATTTAAGACGAGTTAATTTTGTTTTTATTAAAGTCTTTCTGTACACGTATAGTTCCAGACCACCAGCTGAAGTTAAGTGGCACAGTTCTACAGTATTCACCAATTCTGTGTTGATTTACTTATGCTGAAGTTTGGTCAGCAACATACTTGCTCATAAACAGCTTTGCCTTTTTTTCGCAGCTTCTTTTTGCCATTCAGGCCAATGACGCATAACCACGGGATAGTATGTCTGTTATCACCCATTTGTGATGCCATAATTAAAAGACTCTCATAGTATATTTTTTTGGTCTGCTTCGTTTTGATTTTATTGATTTGTGAAATAGTTAAGCAAACTGAATTCAAATAAAAATCATTAGGTTTCTGAAGGGAGAGGAAAAAACTGTTCATAACTGTGGTTACTTTTCAAACCTCAGAACAAGCTGATTAAGCCTTTTCAGTTAATATTCTTTTTTTGCCTCTATTTCAGCATGAAAGCTTCTGTTTCTTGGAGTCCTAGACCGAGGCACAAGTTTTAGCTTTCAGGTTTGACTGTTCTAAAGTAATTAAACAAATATGTGGAAGATAAATCTATCTGTGTGTTTTAAACAAAATTACCCATGTGTACTATTAGGTTCAGGGAGTCCCTGACTAAAACTGATATAATAATTACTAGCTGGAAACTAAGTACGTGTAAGAATTTCACTCTATATATCCTGTTATTTTTCCTACACTTCCCCTAAGCATCCATTGCCAGGCACCAAATATTTGGCTAAATGAGTCTTTGGTCTGGGCTAACTACCCTGGGCTTTGGATCAGAGAAAAAAACATTGCAGTCTCCTCTTATCCCAGGCTGGAACTAACCCAAGAGCACTGCTCAGAAGTCTCAGAATCAGAGAAAAAACAGGAGAGAAGCAATATTAAGTCGATCCTTGCCTTCAAGACAACTTCGTACACATCTGTGTCATTTCTGAAAAATATTCATCTAATTACTCCCTACAAATTTTCACTGGCTAAAACTTCTTAGCCCTTGCAAAATTTATTATAGCATTTCCAAGTGCTTCAGACTCTTTTTCTTTTTTTACCAGGTGTCTAACCTGAATCTTCCTTTCTGCAATTTAAGGCCACTATTTCCTGGCCTGTTCAGTAGGGACAGGAGAGTAGATTATTCATCTTTGGCAGAAGGCAGTACATATTTGAAGACTGTTACTGTGTCCCCCCTAAATTTTCTTTTTTGTAAGCTTAATAACCCCAGTGTGTTCTTTCCTTCTCCAAAAGTCGTAACTTTCAGATGTTTGATCAATCTTTTTGCTGTCTAAATGGTCCACTTCATTCTTGAATTGTGGTGCCCAAAATGAACACAGTACATCACCTAAGGCATCACCCATACTGGAAACAGTAATTACTGCATGTGTCTTGCAGTCCGTATGCCTGTTTATACATCCCAGTATGGTGCTTTTTCACAACAGCATGACATTGCTGACTGTAATGTGTTTGTCCTCCACAGAGATTTATCATTTGCTAAATTACATGGTAACGTGTATACATACATACATTTGGGATTGGAGTTTCCAGGGGGTCTTTTAATTTTTTAGTAGAAAACATATAGTATATAGTTTATTGACTTATCAAAAGCAAATTAAAGTTTTATTGACTCCGGCACAGCAACGTTACTATTCTAATTATGCAGGAGATTTGGTGATAGTCTTGTGTATTTTCCTCTAATTAATTACACACAGTTTATTTTGTAAATATGTTTTGACTCTTCTTGTAGGAGTAAAACAATTTGTGCTGCCTGAACGTAGTATATATACAGACATAATGGAAAGCAACATCAAGAACTCTTCTAAATGCAAGTCATATACTTTTCAGAAAACTATGAGCTTCCTTTCTTTCTCTGGCTTCTCCAGATTACACTTGACTCCCGTCCAGTTCATCCACAACAGAGAAGCAGCCTAACAGCCACACCTTCCCACACAGCAAAAGAAAGAAAACACACTTTCAGGACCCTGTACAGCTTAGGCTCCACCTGCATCTTCACTCTTGCTTCTCTGAATATACCTTTCTCTTGCAGACCTAAGTGAGAAGATCCTGTCCTCAGCTGAGATATTCAGGATAACTAAGGGTTTCACAAGGCAGCTGCTTAAACGATTTACTGAAGTAGTGGTGTAATCACCTTTATACCTCACAGGGATCACTGGGGCTCAGTCCACTCTCTCTCTCTGATGCAACAAACTATCCTGGTCAGTAATTATTTCAATATATATTTATATGTTGAAGAACATACTTGTTCTTTTTAGAAATATATGAAGAATTGCTGGAAATCTTCTAAGTATCTTTACCAAACATTATTTCTCTTGCAAATTGTGCAGATGTCCAGTTGTAAGGGAAGTATGATTTCAACGGTAACCTTTACTAGGATGGATAGCACTTCATCAGTGTGGACTCTAAGTTTTTGTGTTTGAATAGAACACAAGTAAGAATGATACCCAGGAGAAAACATACTGGGTTTAGCATATCTTGTCTCTTCCTTCCTTTTCCGTACTGAGTTTGTTCTCTCTACTTCCAAGAAGAGAACAGGTAGGTTCTTCATTTAAATCACTCTTACTAATCTACAGCTTTCCTTAGATCCTCTGTGTGTTAACCCATCTTAGTATTAGGTCCCTCACTCTCCCAGCTGCAAAAGGTCACATACATAGAGCAAGGAAAAGGTGAGTGAGTCTGCCTGCCAAAGCTTTTCCTTCTGGAAAGAAAAGCTCTGATCTGCAGACATCATTGAAGCAATGCAGTACCTCAGCCCTGACTGCTAATAGGTTGAAGGCCATGGTGGCTAATTTATTTCTTGTTTTCTTCTGGCAACACTCTATGCTTTGCCAAAAATGGGCATGTGTAGGTGGTGGGTAATTACTCAGTATTTCACTGATTTTCAGGGAAAAATAAACCAGTAAAATATGTAAAAATATTTCAGAAGCATGTAATTCTTAAATAAAAACTTCTGTTTTCTAGTTCCAATAACCATGGGATGGTGACATAGGGACATTTACATAGTGCTGTTCACACAAGTTCTCACTTAACTAGTTACTGCTACAGGGACAAGTCTGCTTACCATCTTCTGTTCAGCCATTAGTATACTTCTGACAAAAGATATGACTGAAGATAAAGATGACTAGCGTAATCTTTAAAAGCTTTCGTTTAAAAATTGTTCAATGGTAAATTGCTACAGGATTGGCAGAGCTCACACCTGAGGTTTTGGGGATCAAGATGAGTTCCCAGCTTATTTAGGAACAGGTTGGGCAGCCTCATTTGAGAGGGAGTTAGAGGGCTCCAGTTCTAGAAAAAAGGCGGTTTCCATCTCAGGGGACAACAGAAAGCCTTTTTCAAGGGACTGGCTGGGAGGGGTGAGTCAGTGATGCTAGTCCATACATCAGTGCAACCTCTCATTTATTTTTATTGATATTGATGTGGTACTTAGGACGATGTATCACGAGCTTTAATCTATATTCAGTGCTGCAGAATTGTTAGCCCCAAGATGTCATCTATTTCTCATTTTTTGTTTTCCCTTGTTTCATTGTAACAATCAAGTTTAGAATAATGGAAGAGGTTAAGCAGATGTTCAAATAAGACTGAAACATTTGTTTGCTGACTATTACATGCTGATGGTGCAGTATAAATAACAAATAATGCAACCAAGAATCACAACAGCATGTCCCCGGGGAACAAGTAATGATATTTAAGCCCTATTTCAGCAAAATACTTGAACACACACGTACTTTCTAAAATCCATGTTTAATCTATTAAATCAAGATAGTCTTCAGTGTGGTAAGAGCACTAGAAAGAGTGATTTGCCATGTGCAGAACTTGGGAGATGGGGAAGCGGAGGTGGTTTGTGACTCCATGGATAAATCTGGCATCTGCAAGGAGTCTTGTGGAGGCTCTGTGGAAGGGTGATCCTGTTCCTTGGGGTTGCACTCTGCGGGCACCTGCAGGAGGACAAGGGTGCAGAGCGGTCAATGCTGCGTACCCTGGCTCCAGCTGCAGCTGCAGCTGCACCCCCTCCCATCCCCACAAGGACTGTGGGAAAAGAAGGGAGGAGAAGGGGGCGCCCCCGCTGTCCTCCTGACAGAGCAGTGGTATGAGTTCCAGTTACAATCTCAGCATCAGTGTCAGCATATTTTTTCTTTTGGCAATTAACATGTCTCCAAATTCCATCTTAATAAAATTATTAAGTTAATTAATTTTCATTGAGTCACTGGACACTGAGCTTATCCCTGTTAGCATAAATAAAGATTAATCAGCCAAGAAAACATACTTTCAAACCACATGGCTTGTAAGTGCAATAAATTTTTAATGAGAAGATGAAAGAACTGTACATAGTGCTGACAATTCACTCTCTGGACCTTCTTTACTCCCTGCTTTACTAATCATCTAAACCTCACTTTAAATCTATGCCTGGAAGTATAGGCAGCTGATGTTTTTGAAAGCTTTTATTACTATCCTTCTGAATGAAAGTTATTAATTTAGTTATTCCCCAAAACTAACAGCTAGTGTAGTTCTCTGCTTCATTCTTCATTGAAATCCGATTTAGCTCTGCAGTACAGAGGTCTGACTTTTTTTTCTATTGATTGGTAAATTTCATAACACAGTATGGAAAATATTAGTGGGAATTATATACAGCATTTTATTACTCATAGTTATTTACTTTTATGTCTTCTATTATTTAATGGAGATTTGCCATTTTCTTTTATTCTTCTTGTAAGATTTCAGAGAATTATCTGTGTAACAGGATAATAAGACCACACCCCAGTGAGAATATTCTGTGCGATGGTAAGTAACTCTGGAAACACTTTAAATTCTAAGTGGAAAAAGAATAAGAATCATATTCAATGGTCTGAATAGTATTCCTTACATCACAGATAGGTGACACGTAGATGATCAGTACAATATAAACGGCAGGAGAAATATGTCTTCCACATCTGAAATATGAAGCCCATTCTCATATGAAATCCCTCTTTCTTCAAAACTCAGAAAGCTCCAATTTAGCATTTTGAATCAGGGTCATTGATGCCTTATTTGTTTTCAAAGTAGAGGCATATTCTAGGTTATTCTCACACAGAGTGATAGTAAAATATTTTTTACATAGGCACATTTTATTCATTTAAATGAACATGGATGCTTGTAAGTTTAATTTATCAATTAATATGGCTAACTGCTAACTATTTTAGCAAGTAAGAAGAACAAAATTGGTTGCTTACAATGACAAAGGGCAATCATTGCAACAGAAGTGGTGCTGGATTTACATTTCTGGGTTTTTATTTAGTTGATGGATAGTTCCTCACCATAAGATTTAATATGTTGTTAATATTTGTCTAGGCACTGCAGGTATCATTCAGCTCTTCTAACTCTAGCTGTATAAGCAGTATACAGCTTATATTATCTCTTAAATTTTCTTTTTAGACAATGGACAAAGACAGATATGTCCAAATACATCTTTCCATTTTAAGGATTTGTTTAATGTGAACAGGGTTAAGCCTATGGAAGCACTTCTTTCCAGTGATTAGGCATAGCCAAAATTAGGTGAGATGAATCCTACCCTGTGTGCCTTGTCATCCTGTAAGAAGGTCCATTGTACCAGATGGGGCATTAAAAACTTTTCAGTCATTCCCTTGAACCCCAGTAATGATATGCAATCAGCAAAAGATTTTAATAACATGACAAGTTCCTCATAATGAGCAGATCCAGACCACAAAAGCAAAGCCCCTTTCCACTTAAGGCAAAACTGTGAATTCAGAGGCAACGTCAGAGACATTATTAATAAAAATACAAGACATGGGCTAAGATAGAAAATGTCAGCTGTAATAGGATTTATCTTGCAGTATCTGGATTAATTAAAAGTGATTTGAGATTGTGGAAGACGGATAGGCTTTGCTAATAATAGCAGTGGTGGCAACTCTGGACCAGATTTTTTTGCTGCATAACAATTGATTTTTAAAAAATTTAAAATTGAAAATTGGGTTGCAAATTATTTATATTGCAATGTTAGATTCAAAGTTAATGAACCTGAAAAGTTATAACCTGGTTTTCAGAATTTCTTCCACCAGACATGGATAATTTGTCTTATGAAATGTTCAAGCATTTAAATGACAAATGTTTGAAAGTAATTGTTAAATTGTTTAATTTCATTTTGGAATAAATATTGGATCTCAGCCTTTTGGAGAAATACAAAAGAGAATATACCTACTGCTAGTCCTTTGGTTCTTCCCATACTTTTTATCCATCAAACTATTTTATTTGGACAAAGTAATCTTGGAAATTCATTGAATCCCTGTTTCTGATCATGAATTATCTGCAATGACTTTGATTTCCATAAACGAGCACCTTCAAACAGAATGAAAACTTTTTGCAAACACAAAGCAGGAGGCAGCTCAAGCTTCTGATCTTTTAAATGCTGTTTGGGTCTTGTGGGTTGTTGGCTTGTAGGCAACTTAGGCCTTATGTTGCTTCTTTCATTCTGTGACTTGATTTTTCATAATTTATCCTTCTTTTCTGGAGCCAAATCCTTTCCTGCTATTTTTGTGTCATCTGGAGGATTCAGAATTTATAAGCAGGTGAAGGATAGCCAGGGAAAATTCATACGACTATAAAAAGATTCTGGCAAAATCTTCCCTAAATGAGTATTCACAGGCGTTTTGTTTTGTGTTGAAAAAATGGCATTTCAAGACAATAAAAGTATTTTTGTTTGATGGCTGTTCTGTTGCCAACATGATATGTATGGATTGCACCAGCATCTTTTCCAGCAGAAAGTTACATTTTAACATAAAATGCACCAACAACACAGTTCCTTTGATGTCTCTATGGTCTGTCTCCTGAATATACTGTCGTGGGCAGCATACAATGCTATAAAAACTGAACTCAACTTTGATCATAAATCAGTCTCTCCAAAAGAAATCAGGATTCTGAATAGGTAGAAGGAACTTCTAATATCACCATCTACATTGTATTAGTTTTAAGTAAAAAGATAAAGCTTTTTTCCCTTTCTGTTAATTTAAAGTTTTTCAAAATTACCAGATTCTATTAAAGAAACTTAATTTCTCATTAATATTTTTAAAAAGCTAACCCAACTAAATGCAAACTCATGCTGTAGACTTCTTAACCTTTCAGTTTGAATAGATTGAAAAATAAGTCTGACCCCTCTTGATTTGATGCGAACTAGCTAATCTGTTTGTAGATATGACTGATAAAAAAAATATTCACAGCTGAAAGTTATGCTGAGTATTACATTAATCAATGAGAAATCTCACTCTTACATTAAAGCTGTGAACAGTAAGTTGGAATAAAGAAAAGGAGTTTATTATAGGCCAACATCAGTACTTCCCTTTATCCGTGGGCACTGTAGCTGCAAGGAAGAACCAGCTATACCAGACAAACGCACAGCATTAGGGGCATGGCCTGCCAAGCACTCTCTGTGACATAAAAAGAGGGAAGCGGAGCAGTGGACTTTGCCCAAAGACAGTGAAATGCATTATCCAAACATTGTCTATGGTGTCCAAACTGGTCCAAACTCAAGTCTGAAAATCAATCCCTGGTTGTGATAGATCATTGTATGGAATGCAACCTTCCACAAGGGTTCACTTGCGGGGTCGCCATCCAGAACCACCAGAATATTTGCTGTTTCTCCTTCTGCCAAGGTTTCCCCAAGATTAGCTACTTTGTATGTTGTCCACTATGTCACTGAGGTTGGATTTCCACTTCTTACTGCAACACTCTTTGTGCATCACTTATTTTCTCTATCGCATGCTAAACATTTTAATATCATGGTGATATATACTTGGCAAGAAGATGGCAGGGGGGAGGGGAGCAGCACATCCTTCCTTTTCACATTTATTATCAGTGCTTCATCCAGAACACACTTAATGAGGCTCCAGATGAAATATGTGAGTCTCATCCCTTCAAGCACAATTTGCAAGCACAGAAATATAAAGGAATAGATTACACAGTACTGGTTGTTAAAGCATGTATAACAGCTTGTGTTTTTAATAAACAAATAAACTTGAGAATAAATTACGTTTCTTACAGTATGATATTCTGATCATTCAAGCATAACAAGAGAAACTGCTCATGCACACATTATTACAATGCAGAGAAACAATTTGTATGCATCAACTATATTTACAATACTATTCTTAACTTTTGTTACCATAAAAATAAGTTGTATGTATTACTGCTCACAGAAGAAGTGTATGTACTGTAACACATTTTTTAATGTTATATTCTAAGGAAAACCGGAGGTCAGGATGCAAACTGGTGATTTTACAAAATCTTTAAATAAGAATTTTTTGAATATGTATAGATTTAAGGCTTGAGTGCATGTGGCATTTAAGGGGAATTACCACAAATCTTTTTTTTTTTTTTTTTATGGTTGCCCACTATTTCCAGGGTTTGAAAAATCATCATCTATACACTAGGTCACTGTCTGCATTTGCAAATATTTTACTGGGTTTTAATGAAACATCCCAGGCATGGGGAGTAGAATTTGTAACCACCAGAGAACAGGCATATTTTCTGCCCACACTGGGACACCCAGCATGATGTCTGAAGCAAGGATGTGGTCCCAAGAGATTTAGAGCAATTTTAACTCACATTGCAACTTGTCCTCAGATTCAAATAAGTTTTCAGTCCTATTGCTCATCATACTGAGCTCGCTGGTTAACATGTATTCAGAAGCAGAGGTGCCGAGCAAGAGAGAGCAAGGCACTGCCAGTCCAGTCATGGCAGGAATCAATTGCTGTAGGATCCCCACGGGGAGGCCTGGGTTCATTTTGCCTCCCCACCAAGAGGTCTGTCAGTCTGTGGGGTAATTCTCCTCCTGGGGACATTTAGAATTGCTGTCTCTGGAAGCTTCTAAAACTAGACTGGAGTAAAACATGAGAAAATATTTTGTGGAAACTATGTTAGAAAGATGGAAAGGATGAGTTAAGCAGGCTTTTCCTTATGTGAACCTCCAAAACTGCTTGCAGATTCAAATAGTTTTTATTCAGGTTTTTGAGTTTCAGAAAGAAAACAGGCTTCTCAAATCTTCCTAGTCCTAAAGGTCTAAACCATTCTGACTGCATTTCTCAGAATTGCACATGTCCACAGAAGTCTTCTTACCTGAAAACAGTTTTTTGCAACAGTTAGGGGAAAAAAAACCAAGTGAACAAATTTAAAATATAAATTTTGCAATGAAATATTTTACAAATAATTTTAAAACTTAGCTTTATATTACAACGTGTAAAAGATACTAAAAAAAACAGATACATAAAAGAGCAATATTTTGGAACAACAGAAGTAAAATATATTCCAATGATGTGAAAACAGACCTTTTTAAGACTAAAATGCAATTGAAATATTGTGTTGTCAAAAAAAAGAAAAAAAGCTTTGCTTCCTCCCTTCCCCTGTGGAGAACATTTAATCTCAAAATTTTCCATTACCACTTAATAAACTTCAAGGTACACTTTCCTGAACATTGTGTTCATTAAGTTTCAGCCAGCCTCTGTTCCATAAATCAGTGCATTAAAGAAAGTAGGAGCTCACCTTTGTACCTATATAAAGCAAGTTTTGTTTGCATTGTTACCTTATCATGTGCATATTTAAAAGCTGATTTTCTTTTTCACTAATTTTATGTGTTAGGATTTACAAATGTAAAATAGCATATTCGTCATTTAGTCTGAAAGTTTTCTGTAGTCGGCTTTGGCCGGTAGGTACTTTCTTAAGAGCTTAGCTGATTTTCAAATAACTGTAGTTTAATCTTACCATGGCCAGAGAGTCCATAGAAAATAATAACATACTTTTTATGCATTAGGAAAAAGACCACAATATATTGATACATTTTTATATATATATATATACACAACATTTATAATGAAAGAGTTCGGGATGAATGATACATGCAGTGAAGCAACAATACTAATGCTTCTCTTGATTTTCTGAAAGACTGATCTGAATACATAGGCAACAGCTGCCTGGTCAAATACCTTCAAAAAATCAGCTTAGTATTATTATTCAGAGNTAAGCGCTGTTCAGACATGACTTGCTCCAGTGGAATTCTCCAGTTTCCTGCAGTAAAGAAAATGAAGCCCATGTGCATAGTTTGAACCAGCTGGCAGCTCTTTAAATTAGATAGGCATGAGCTACTTATAAGAACGGACACTCCTCCAGATGCTGCCACAATTAAAAACAAAATAGTTTTCCTTATATTGAGACACCCACATAATTTCTGGCTGTCAAGAGATTGGCATATTTTGACAATTTAACTAAAATAGATGCTTTCAGGGAAAAATATAAAAGCTGTAACTCTTCTTGTCAAGGAACTTTGTTTTTCCCCTAAAAATGTGTTGCACTAAAAAAAAAAAAAAAAANTCCCCAAAAAAAAATGTTACACAAAAAAAAAAAAAAAAAAAAAAAAAAAACCACAAAAAAAAACCACCAAGAAAAAGAAAAACCAACAAAACCTGGATGTGCTGTGAGAACTTCAACAGAAATTATTAGACTTGCTCAGAAAGTAACAGTGATGAGAAGCTCTCTTTCCTAGATACGCAGACATGTGAAGGCATTAAAATATCCATCATCTGCTTTTGCTTGTGCTTTGTTTAGTATGCAGAGTAGTGACAAAGAAAACTCATAAGGCTCCCAGATTTTATTTCCTTTTTCACTATGGGTACAATTTGTTTGACTGAAAGTGGTAGTCCAAAATTAGGTGAGACACCATGTCCAGACTAGATGCCCGCTTTTAGCCATCATTCAGTTGCTCAAGGGCAAGCATCTTTCTCCCCTGCTTGCACAGAAGAAAGCACTCTAAGATGTCAGATGGAGAAATTACATTCCCACAAATCTTTTAAAGTCATTGCACTAGTGTGAAAGAAAGGTGTTTCCAGAGCAGATAGGCAACACCACCCCTCAATCACCTTCTTGCATAGCTCTATACATGCAGGCCAACTCCATTACAACTGTGTACTTCTTTAGAAAGACCTTCAAGGCTCATACTCATCTCTATATCACCAAGACCTTTGCAAAACACAAGACTCAGCAGGACTACCCTGCACAGAAATGAGAGCCTCTGCGAGAGAGCTGAAAGCAGAGCCATAGCTGCATCCTCCATTGTCAGGAGAGCAAACAAGACATTTTGTGCCCACCTCACCACCTCTCTCAGGAAACTAGACTTGTTCCTCAACTAGGTCCAGAAGCGAGTTCTTACAAAATCATAGATCAGATCTGCCACCGGTCAGTCTGCTACCAACCAGACTGACTGTTGTTTGTGTCCTGTGCTGTCAGCTACACACCCTCAGGACCTCTCCAGAATGGAGATATAAAGTACTGTAACTTGTTGCCAAGAGAGAGGCATCCCTTTGGTACTGGATGGGAGTCAAAAGTGTTGAAGGAGCACAAAGAAGGAGAGGCAAGGGTAATGGGCTATCTTACCACCTCTTAGACAAGGTATCAGTTCCCTTTGCCTGCATAGCCAAAGCATGGATCATCACTGTACCAATTACAGTTTTGTGGAAAGCCCTGGGACACTTCAGTAATAATCATCCTTGTAAAAAATGCATGGAAGAAACAGATTTTTTTTTTTTTAATGGAAGAAACAGATATTCTTTGATGCTCAATGATACACTATTCTTAGTTAAAACATTGCAAATGTCTTCACTAATGCTGTGAATTAGGAGGTGTCACATGCACTAAGGTAGCCTCAACCAACACTGATTCAACTGTAAACCAAAGGATGATGCCAGGATTCAGAAAACATTAGTAAGTTACTTCAGGTTGTTATAAGCTGGCATGAACTTATTGGCATTGTGGTCAGTCAGTAATCATGAATTTTAATATCCTATACCTCTATGAACTTCTGCTGTATATTAATTAGTTCATAGCATTATTGAAGAACATGAATATACCTAGTGTAGCATAGTGTCTGTCTGGGGGATTCCACACCACGCACGCAGAATTTGTCCCGCAACATTACTCCATCCAAGTCAGTAGGTCAAGTCCAGCATGAAAGAATGGCATCAGTCCATAACTGTGACCAGCTTGACACAAATGCTGTGCCTTTAGAACAGTGTAGTGACACATCTCCAAATACTTCCCTGGCACCGCAAAAAACAGCTGTTCCCACTCTTTGAAAAAAACATGTCCTGTGGAAACTCCTGTCTGGTGTCATCTGTCTTGCAGCTTTTCTAATACCAGAAGCTGAATGAAAAAAAGTATTTGCTTTTAAAAGCAAAGATTGACATAGCAGCTTGAATTTAATTTTAAAAGTCTATCTTTGCTGATATGATAGCAAAGACAGTTAAATATTCAATAGACAGCTGAAGTCACTAGCGTAGATCATCAGTTGGAGAGAGGCTGCAAGACATTGTTATTATCTGCTGTAAATAAGCAGGATTTAATGCTGAGACACTGACATCTGTTAAACATGAAATAATTCTGTCCTTGTGGTTCACATTTATGTGAACATTACATAAATGTTCATCAGCTTTTAAAACCAACAGAACAAGTGGAGTCTTGGCAAAGCTAGACTAACAAGTTCCTGTAGGTGAAACAGACCACCAAGATCTCCATTATTTTCTTTCAGTGTATGTTTATTTCAGATAAAATACCATTTTATCAAAACAAATAAGCAAACAAATCACAGACATGCTGATTTGAATTTTACAGCCTATTTCTAATCAGCATTCTAAGCTTTTTAAAAGACTTTAAAAAAAGAATCCTTTTTAAAGTGTATTTTTAATTGTTGAATAATTCAGCTCCTAGATAACACTATTAATCAAACTCTGAGTCAGCATCTGCATTTTATGAACTCAACAAAGACAACTCTGTGATAGCCTCAAAGTCAGTAAACTTGATAATCTCTTCATCAGTCAATTCCCTACAACTCAGAAGTGTCAGTCATTCCAAAGACTCATTTAGTACGTCTCTCCACACATTCACTGTCTGCTTTTAATGTTCACAACATCTGCTGTCAACAAAGAAAAATAAAGGGAAATGAGTTTTGATTTGCATCCTTTTATGATAAGGTATTCCAGGCACATATTGTAACTATTCCAGTTACAGATGGCATTTGGAAGTATGCCTTTATCAATAATTTCTTTTTGTACAGTTTATTTGATTGTTTTCTCCTTTTTTACTTCTCTTTTTTTTTTTTTTTTAAATGGTAAAGTTCTCTGTGTTTCTTGAAGGGTAGTAACTAAGACAATTTGGGTGAAGATGAAAACCAGAGTATTGCTCCTTGAAGAACTAACAGTGATTGTAAGAAAGGATGTTTCAGGTCTGAGAAAGGAGGGAACTATATGGGGAGGCACCTAGATTCATCTAAGTAAAAACCCAACAAGCAAATACAGGAAATAAATGGAGAAAAATTAGTAAGATAACAAGGATTCAATACTAACTTGCAAGATAAGCACTGCTCACATCTCTCAGAATGTTTCTGAGCACCAAAATAAAACCACAGTGCAATATGGGGAGTTTTTTGTTTGTTTTTTAAAGGGAGCTTCCCTCAAGCAGTGAAGGCTCAGAAAAATTTCAAAAGTACGCATTTGAAGTTTTACTGGAGTCAAATGATTACATTTTAACATCTTGGTGAGTGTGCATGGAAGCTCAGCGAAAGTAGTGGTCCTGCTGAAATCCTTCATACGAAACTGATTACCTGTCCCCAGAATCTAAAGGGTGGTTTGCTCATCCCAAAATATGCAGCTTGTTGCAGTATCGTGCACTACTGTGACTATAGTCCATGGACTAACAAAATCCTGATGCTTTTGCAATAAAGACAAAACCTTAAAAAAGCTATATTTAGGTTACTGAACAAATGGGCGTAGTGACACAGGCATATAAAGCTATATAAGGTGAGCTCATTGTTTGAGAAAGGAGTTAGAATAATAGGTTTCTAAGATCTTTTGGAAGATTTACAGTTGAAGTTATATGTCATTTGTCACGTAGTTTGGATTTCTCATAATGTGCACAAGGTTTTTCTATTGTCACTTGTTATCATGATTTGTCCATTCAGTTATGAAGTATTCAGTGTCATTTTTGTCTTTTCAAGTTCATTCTGCATGTCTATAAATTATAATCCTTTATTAGGGTTGGCAATGAGCTGGAATTTCACTAATGACTTCAAAAATGATAAGTCTACATTTCCAACCTCTTCATATCAGTGCCAAATTTGGAAAATTAATTCTTCTTCTTCACACCAGCTGTCTGTGCCAGAAGACAGTTGAACAAATTATAGTGTAGGGAGAAGAGAACAGAGAACAGAAAAGTGAAGAACTGGGATCGAAATTAATTTGTCAGTCTGAGAAGGGAGCACTTTTATGATGCTAGACTACTGCATGCCAAGAATCGTTAAAGATAATTCCAATTAAAAGGTCTTAAACCCTGACAGAAACCAGAAGTATCCACGACTGTTTATTGCCTAAGACTAACTCTAAGAGGAAACTGAGATTTAGAACCACATTTTCTCAAAGCATATTTTCTACTAGATTGAGCTGAACATGTAGGATGTCAACTGGCATCCATGAAAAATTACATCTCTAATAAAAAGATTATAAGAAGATGTCTCCAAGGAGTCAGAAAGACTAGTTTAAACACTTAGTCCTAGATCTACACTGACAGGTTTTGTAACAGCAAGTCAGATAGCGCTCCTTATTGTGCAGCTCTCAAACAGAAGTCAAGGATCCTTCCTCCTGATGAAAAATAAAATACGCCCTGTCATATTTATCTTTACTTTTTTTTTCCATTTCACTCTGTACTTTTGTATGCAATCAACGAAATTCACATATTCTCTTCTATCAAGAACCATTTTTTAGTTTTCAACTTTACTGTTGAAAGCCAGAAACATAGATGATGAGAGGAGTGTCTTTGTAAGGACAGTATACTTTGCATGCAAATTTGTGGTTGGTGTTCAGGCAAGGCACAAAACTAGTTAGATGGAAGAATTTCTCATTTCATATCAGACAGTATTAAATCCCTACTGATTTGAAGTTATGTGTTCTTGTTTCTAAAATATTATGAAACCTTAACTATAGCTCATAGCTATAGCCCTGTTTGTCTTTCACTGGCAATGGCACCTTTTTTTATTCTGAGAACTTCGGATGGAGTGTTACATATAGTTGACTAGAAATTTTGATTTACAGGCGGAATCAAAAAAAAAAAAAAAGAAAAAAGGAAATATGACAAATACTAGC
>WAAD01031562.1:8076-19119 GCA_013389945.1 Fregata magnificens
CAGATCATTGATGAAGATGTTGAACAAACCCGGCCCCAGAACCGAGCTCTGGGGAACACCGCTCGTGACCGGCCGCCAACTGGATTTCACTCCATTCACCACCACTCTCTGGGCTCGGCCATCCAGCCAGTTTTTTACCCAGCAAAGTGTATGCCCATCCAAGCCGTGAGCTGCCAGCTTCTCCAGGAGAATGCCGTGGGAGACCGTGTCAAAGGCCTTACTAAAGTCCAGGTAGACAACATCCACAGCCTTGCCCTCATCTACTAGGCGGGTCACCCGGTCATAGAAGGAGATCAGGTTGGTCAGGCAGGACCTGCCCTTCATGAAGCCATGCTGGCTGGGCCTGATCCCCAGGTTGTCCCGCACCTGCCCGGTGAGCTCACTCAAGATGAGCCGCTCCATGATCTTCCCGGGCACTGAGGTCAGGCTGACTGGCCTGTAGTTCCCTGGCTCCTCCTTCCAGCCCTTCTTGTAGATGGGCGTCACATTTGCTAGCTTCCAGTTGGTGGAGGACTGTCTCCCGTGGGAGGGAGCCCATGCTGGAGCAGTGGAAAAGTGTGAGGAGTCCTCCCCCTGGGGAGGAAGGAGCGGCAGAGACAACGTGTGATGACCTGACCGCAACCCCTATTCCCCGTCCCCCTGCGCCTCTCAGGAGTGAAGTTAAGCCCGGGAAGAAGGGAGGGATGGGGGGAAGGGGTTTTAAGGCTCAGTTTTATTTCTCATTACCTTACTCTTATTGGATTGTTAATAAATCAAGCTAATTTCCCCAAGTCGAGCCTGGTTTGCCTGTGACAGTAACTGCTGAGTGATGTCCCCCTGTCCTTATCTCGACCCACGAGCCTTTCATTATATTTTCTTTCCCTTGTCCGGCTGAGGAGGGGAGTGATAGAGTGGTTTTGGTGGGCACCTGGCGTCCAGCCAGGGTCAACCCACCACACCCATACCCCGAGCATTAAAATGTTGACCTTAATCCTAGCCTTCACCGCAGCCCTTAAAAAACCCCTTAACCCACAAAGTTGGCCCTTATCCTAAACACTACCCAGACACCTGAAGAACCCCAAACCTTCCCCCTAAGCCTCTGCTTAATCCCTAACCCTGAAAGGCAAGCTCTAATCCCCAAAGCCTAACCCGAACACCTAATCCATGAAGCCCTCTTTCCTGTGCTCTAAACCCCTTATCTTGGTCCTCTCTCCTAAGCCTAACTTAAGATGCTTGGCCTCTGGGGCCAGGGATCGTGAGGTCCTGGAGCAGTTGCACGACATCGGAAGAGGAATGTGAGGTGACCTGTATCTGATCAGCTCGTAGGTCACAAGGAGGAGATGGGTGGAATGCTGTGGTAGGGTCAGCGGTGCCTCGGCATCTCAAGGCCCAGCAGAAGGCACACGGCTATGAAGGTGGCCATGAGGTCACTTCTGTCTCTGGAGTTGATAGGCCAGCAGCAGGAACATGGCTGGGAAAGGGCCGGTGAGGTCACTTCTTTCTGCAGTAGCTAATAGGTCAGTCCTTGAGTCATGGCTGGGATACGTGCTTATAGGCTGACGTCCGCCAGTGTCTCTGACAGGCCAACAGAAGCATGTTGATGGTGAGGATCCCTAGTAGGCCCATCCAGGAAGAGGGCTTGGCCATGGGTTGTCACGTGCCTTTCACCCGAGTACATGACGGGACAGCAGCTGGCACACGGCTTGGTTGTGTCCACCCGAGAAACTGAAAGACCACAAGAAAGGTCATGGTGAGGTGACTTCTGTCTGGTTGATAGGTCACAAGAAGGCTGATGGGTTGGGCTATCGTTATGACATCAATTATGCCTGAGAAGCTCATAGGCCAGTAGGAGGCACATGGCCATGAATGCGAGTGTGAGGACACTGGAGTCTCCAATTTCCTTGGGTGGTTGGCCGCCAGCAGACCAGTTTATGACGATCCCAGTAAGAAAGGCAGTTGGACTCTGAGAAGTCTCATTTAAAATGCCGTTTGTTCAAGCAAATGCACATGGAGACAATCCTGTAGGCTCTATCACAGTTCCCTTCAGATGCTGGGAACCCTGAGTTTACAACATCGCAAGAGACACCGATGCAGCAAGTTGTGCAGACCCCACCCGCGGAAGGGTTATCCCGTTTTCCTCCTGCAAGCTCTTTAAGTGTTTTCTTACAGGGAAAACAATTCTAGTCGTAATTTCTACAGTTTTAAGATGAGATGTTCCCTTGGCAATTTGTAACTGCGCTTTCAGGTAAAGGTAAGGACGTGCGGTTGGCCTAATCGCCAGCAGCTTCCTGCAGACTTCTCTGTTACAATCAGGCTTATCCTGCAACCCAGGGATCGACTCAGCACAACACAGCCTGAAGGCCAAGCTGTACGTGGAGCACAGCACTGGCTGGGGTCTACTCAGGTTTACTGTTACGTGGATCACTAACTCCTCCATGTACAACGGTCTTCTGGTCGGGATCAGCAAACCTCATGGTTAGAGGAGGTTAGAGGAAGGTTAGAAGGAGGATGATGTCTCCTTTAGACAGAGAGAGGAACAGACACAGTTTTAGGTCCTGAAGAATTTGAAGACCATGGACCTTTACTTGAAGGCCTCGGTTGAAGGGAAGGTAGAAGGTGATCCCTGACCTGACATGGGGGGGATGCTCTCCTGGACTTGTTTTTAACAAAAAGACAAGACGGGACTGGTGGAAGATGTGGAAGGCGGCTTTGGCTGAAGTGGGGGTCAAGGTGGTAGAGTAGAAAGCCATGAGGGAATTGAGCAAGCCAAATTGTAGCAGGGCTGAGAAGAGAGGAAGGATGACCTCCACCAACCCTCTGGCTCTTCCTAACGCAGCTCAGGATGCTGTTGGCCTTCTCTGCTGCAAAGGTGCAAAGCCAGGAGAGGACAAGGCTTTGGGGAGACCTTCCCACATCTTGGCTATCAGCGAGCAAATGCAGCCAGGCTCTTCCCTGCTGTGCATGAGAGGATGAGGGCCAACAGGCTGAAGCAAGTGAGGAAAAACTTTCTCCCCGTCAAGACAGTCAAGTGCTGGAGTAGATTTCCCAGCAAGCTTGTGTCATCTCTGCCCCTGGAGCTTTTCAAGCCCCAAATGAATCAATCCCGAAGCAACCTGCTCTGACCCCATAGCTGGCCCTGCTGAGAGCAGGAGGTTGGCCTAGAGACCTCCTGAGATCCCTTCCAGCATGACTGATTCTGTGCTTCCGTCCACCACAGATCTTGCCTTCACGATGGGAGGGAAATCACGCAGGTTCCTGGTGACCATTGAAGCCAAACAGAAAGTTTGGTCAGATGATCTGTGGCTTTCTTGTCCCACTCCAGGCATTATTGCTCAGATGCAGGGCTGCTTGGCAGGTCCCCCAAACCAGCCCTGATTAATTCCCTTTCTTCACCTTTTCTTTTCTTTTTCCCTCTTTTCCCCACTCACAATTTCTTCCCCTTGACCATCCTTGTTCCCTCCCATGCAAACAGCCCACCTCTCTTTTCCCTTTCCTCCCTGGCCCTTGTTTTACTTCCTTTGTACCTTCATTTGGTGTTTCTGAGCTTATCACCCTGGGAATTCCTACCTTGGTCAGCCATATCGTTGAACAACCGCCTCCTTTTATTATCTGTAGCATCCTGCAGTTTCTCATGCTGTTATCTTGTCAGAGGCACCACGTGTCAGGGTGGGCCATCTGCACGTACATATTAAAAGCTGGTCCAATGGCACTTCACTCCTGGAGGACCTCGAAAAACTCTGGGATTCAGCAATAGCAACCTCATGAAGTTTTACAAATAGAAGTGGTCAGTCCTTTCTTGGGGGCAGAGTAACCCCATACAAGAGGGCAGGCTGGGACACGGACAGCTCAGGACTTACCCTGAGGAGAAGGTCCTGGGCCTTACGATGGATGCCATATGAGCCGGCAGTGCACGCTCACCATGTATAAGGCCAACCGCATCCGGGGCTGCATTAGGGGGTGCGTGGCCACCCAGACAACTGAGTCATCATTTCCCTTGTCTCAGCACTGGTGTGGCCACATCTGGATTATTGGTGTCTGGCTTTGGGGCTCCCTGGTCCAGAGGAATGGGGAGGAACTGGAGAGGTTCTAGAGGAGATCTGCCAGGATGGGGTTTGGAGCCTGTGCAGAGAGGTTGAGGGTCCTGGGATTCTTTAGCCTGCTGAAGTGGAGGCTCAGGGCACTGCAGTACTAGCCTGCAACTGCTTGAAGGGTGGTTCCAGAAATGATGGAACTTTCCTTCGCAGTGGGAAGAGAAGGAAACTGCCACAAAGTGCAGCTTGGAAGGTTCAGACTGGAGGTAAGAAAAAAGAAATCTTAATCAGAGGGTCACGTTGCAGTGCAAGAGGTCACCCAGAGGGAGTCTGGATCAGCCCATGGCTTTGTGTTTCAAGGTACAGCCAGTGAGGGTGGAGAGACATCAGTGAAGGCAGAGAAATTCCAGGGTGAGAGCGAGGTGGGAAAGCAAGACGGGTGTCTGCAGCCTGAAGGGAAAGAGGTGCAGGCATGGACAGTGCAGGACAGCCTGCAGCAGAGATGGCCAAGGGCTCTGGCAAGGCTGAAAGACCATAAGGAACCAAGGTCTTTGTCCCCTTGGCTATGGCAGCTGCCTCTGCCACTGAGGCCTACCAGGAGAAGCTTTCTTTTGAGGCTCTGGCCTTTGTTTCTTCTTCACCCCTTCTTGGAGAGGCCAGGAGGGGTTGCAAGGTTTTCCTACACTTGGCATTGCTCTTCCTCACACCCCACTGCTCCCAGGAAGGGCCCTGAGCCACGCGTGAGGGACAGGGTCTGCCTTCCCAGGGTCAGGGCTTGGCCTTTCTGCTTCATAAAACAAAGCAAAGGGTTTTCTCAGCATCGCAGCCACCCGCACAAGTGCCTTTGCCTGCCTGCAATCATGGCCTCCGATTATCTACTCTAACGAGTCCATGGGGAGGCTTTGTCAGTAACAGCCCTCAGTGGGGCCCATTAATGCTTCGAGGTACTTTGGGTTTTGCCTCTGACTTTGACTTCCGGAGCGGTTTGTTCAGTCTCCTGCCGGTATCTGAAGTTCTTGTCGTGAGCCCCAAATACACCACGGGGCTCATTAAAATACAGAAAGCCCTAGCAAGCTATTTCTTCTCCTTTAATTTTCTTCAAGTCTTCAATAATTGTCCAGCTAATTTGGAGTCATTTCATAGTGTTGTTAAGGAGGAAGGTTTCAAAGTGCACCTAATAAAAATTATTTTTTATTTTAAAGGCTATATTTTATTACTTTTCAGTTCAGAGAAGAGGTGATAGCAGCATTCTCCAACTGATATTGATGCAGAGTGTCTCCTCAGGAGGCCTGGACAGCTAGGAAAATCAGTCCCCTGAGGTCTGACACCGTACTGACAACCTTGGTCCTCACCTCCCCAACCCCACCACTTCTGTCATTGGCCACCGGGGATTTACCACCCTTCCTTACGTCAGACTTCTCGGCTGAAGTCTGCAGCGGGATGTTACAGCTCCTTTGCACCGTCTCCCACCTGCTCTCCTTGGAGAACTGGCTGCACACGGGCGCAGAAGGATTCTTCCTGTTTGCAAGCAAAGAAGAGTAAAGCACCATCAAGTTTTATAAACAACAAAACACTCTGCAACCATACAGTCGGTACAAGACGCATCCAATGAGGTTGTCTTTCAACAAGGGATAATATTATGAGAACTATTTTAAATAGAGAGATAGATACAGAAAGGTAGATATGAACGTAATTAAAGAGTTGGCTAAAGAGAAAATTAGACTACTGAAAGACAGGCAAGCTTTTAGTCCCTGCAGCTCAAAGCGGCACCATAGGTTCGAGGTATCCGAATGAACAAAGGGTAAGAGAGACATGCGGAAAGATTACAGCCGCCAGCCAGGTGAGCGGATCACTGCCTGCCTGCTCTGATGAGCACAGAGAAGATTAAACTGCTGTTCACCCTGCCTGGCCTCTTGGAAATCCCTTTGTTATGGGATTGCTGCGAGTTGAAGAACAGCAGGTGCTGATTGCTACCAGGACGGTGCACCGGTGGCAGTATCACACCAACCGAGACTCCCTGGCTCCCATCCACGAGCTGATTCATCAACTGGAGAGCCAAGGAGTCATCAGCAAGACTCACTCACCTTTTCATAGTCCCATATGGCCAGTGCAAAAGTCTGACGAAGGGTGGAGGTTAACAGTAGACTATCGTGGCCTGAATGAAGTCACACCACCACTGAGTGCTGCTGTACCAGACATGTTAGAGCTCCAATATGAGCTGGAGCCCCAGGCAGCCAAGTGGTATGCTACAACTGACATTACCAATGCATTTTTCTCAATCCCTTTGGCAGCAGAGTGCAGGCCACAGTTTGCTTTCACCTGGAGGGGTGTCCAATACATCTGGAATCGACTGCCCCAGGGGTGGAAGCACAGCCCCAGCATTAGTCATGGACTGATCCAAACTGCACTGGAAAAGGGTGATGCCCCTGAACATCTACAATACATCAATGACATCATTGTGCGGGGAAACAGGGCAGAAGAAGTGTTTGAGAAGGGAAAAAGAGTAATTCAGATTCTTCTGAAAGCTGGTTTCTCCATAAGAAAAAGCAAGGTCAAGGGACCTGCACAGGAGATTCAGTTCTTGGGAATAAAATGGCAGGATGGACGCCATCATATGCCTATGGATGTGGTCAATAAGATAGCAAGTATGTCTCCACCAGCTAACAAGAAGGAAACACAAGCTCTCTTAGGTCTTGTGGGGTTCTGGAGAATGCATATTCCAGGTTACAGTCAGCTTGTGAGCCCTCTCTATCGAGTAACCCGAAAGAAGAACTATTTTGAGTGGGGCTCTGGCAGAAAGCATCAGGAGAAACCGGAGGTCGACTATGAGGGTTTTGGAGCCGGGGGTATTGAGCCCACTACACCCTGACTGTAAAAGAGGTACTAGGAGCATATGAGGGGATTTGAGCCGCTTCAGAAGTTGTTGGTACAGAAGCACATCTCCTCTTGGCACCGCGATTGCCTGTGCTACACTGGATGTTCAAATCTACACATCATGCAACCAGTGCTACATGGAGTAAGTGGGTAGCACTGATCACACAACAAGCTCGACTGGGAAAACCCAACCGCCCAGGAATCCTGGAAGAGATCATGGACTGGCCAGAAGGCAGAGATTTTGGAGCCGTGCCTGAGGAGGTGGCTCGTGCCCAAGGGGCACCACCATATAATGAGCTATCAGAAGATGAAAGGCGTTATGCTTTGTTTACTGATGGATCCTGTCGTGTGGTAGGAAACTGCCGGAAATGGAAAGCTGTTCTGTGGAGTCCCACACGACAAGTTGTTGAGGCCACTGACGGAGAAGGTGAGTCAAGTGAGTTTGCAGAAGTGAGAGCCATCCAACTAGCCCTAGAGATTGCTGAACGAGAAAAGCGGCCAGTACTGTATCTCTATACTGATTCCTGGATGGTGGCTAATGCCCTATGGGGCTGGCTACAGCAGTGGAAGAAAGCCAACTGGCAACGCAGGGGTAAACCCATCTGGGCTGCTGCATTGTGGCAGGACATCGCTGCCCGGGTAGAAAACATGGCTCTAAAGGTACATCATGTAGATGCTCACATGCCCAGAAGCCGTGCCACTCAGTACCGGCCATTCCATCAATGATCTGGATGAGGGGATTGAGTGCACCCTCAGCAAGTTTGCAGATGACACCAAGCTGGGGGGGAGTGTCGATCTGCTCGAGGGAAGGAAGGCCCTGCAGAGGCATCTGGACAGGCTGGATCGATGGGCCGAGGCCAACTGTATGAGGTTCAACAAGGCCAAGTGCCGGGTCCTGCACTTTGGTCACAACAACCCCATGCAACGCTACAGGCTTGGGGAAGAGTGGCTGGAGAGCTGCCCGGCAGAAAAGGACCTGGGGGTGCTGGTCGACAGCCGGCTGAACATGAGCCGGCAGTGTGCCCAGGTGGCCAAGAAAGCCAACAGCATCCTGGGTTGTATCAGGAATAGTGTGACCAGCAGGAGTAAGGAAGTGATCGTGCCCCTGTACTCGGCACTGGTGAGGCCGCACCTCGAGTACTGTGTTCAGTTTTGGGCCCCTCAGTACAAGAAGGACATTGAGGTGCTGGAGCGTGTCCAGAGAAGGGCAACGAGGCTGGTGAAGGGACTAGAAAACAAGTCTTATGAGGAGCGGCTGAGAGAACTGGGGTTGTTTAGTCTGGAGAAGAGGAGGCTGAGGGAAGACCTTATCGCTCTCTACAACTACCTGAAGGGAGGTTGTAGGGAAGCGGGTGCTGGACTCTTCTCCCAAGAAACTAGCGATAGGACGAGAGGAAATGGCTTCAAGTTGCGTCAGGGGAGGTTTAGATTGGACATTAGGAAGAATTTCTTTACTGAAAGAGTGGTTAGGCATTGGAACAGGCTGCCCAGAGAGGTGGTGGAGTCGTCTACCCTGGAGGCGTTCAAAAAAGGTGTAGACGTGGCACTCCAGGGCCTAGTTTAGGAGTCATGGTGGTGTTAGTTGATGGTTGGACTTGATGATCTTAGAGGTCTTTTCCAACCCAATGATTCTATGATTCTATGATTCTATGATTCCACCTGCTGCGTGGCCTTGCCTCTACCTACCAGTGCAGCAGGAGGTTCTCATGAAAATATCGTTTCTGATTGACTGTAGAGATGATGAACGGAGTTGTTTCCTTGTAAGAAAATCCTACGGTAGCTTGAATTACTCTCTTGTACAGATGGGGTCTGCGTGGCATGCTGCGTGTGGGTCAGAGGCTGTGGCGTCGTCATCCATCTGCTTCTTTCTTGATCTAGACATCCCTGGAGTGGGTCTTGGTGCAGTTCGTTATCTGTGATGCCAGAGAAGGGGAGGGTTTCCCAGAGGCTGGTATGCTGGCCTTGCCTCAGTAGTCCAGGGGTATCCTTTCTTCTTAGGAATGAATTCTTATCAGATGCACCCTGTCTGGTGACCAGATCTTGCTCAGGAAAGGCCCCTGAAGGCCCTGGATCACATTTGCCGGTCTCACATGGGGGCTCCAGCTTCCTCAAGGTGTCTCAGAGGCAGTGGCCACCTCTGTGTGGGCAGCTGAATCAGTTCCCGGATGAAGATGGTAGGCAGAAATGGAACCATATACAGGAAAGACCTAGAGTTCCTAAGTGTGTAAGAAGAGTTTGGTTTTAGTACTTTGAGGTTCATCTACAAATTCTCTTTTTTTTTCGTAGGCCACAGACATGCACCGGCAATCTGATGGCACTTTCTCTCCTTTGTAAACAGACATTTATACAGCCATTTCGAAAACACGTTTCCTACCAACACTTTGCATGGAGAAACTGTGTTCCGAGGCCATGCTTGTGTTAGTACAGCTCGCGTCTACATTTCATACCTAAATGGAGCTGGGAGCAATGACGGTTGGAGCGGTTGGCTAGATCCCACAGTCGTTTCTTTGCTATCGAGCGATGGCCACACCTGCAAGCACTTCCCTCATATCATCCCCTTTTCTGGAGGTGACCAAATCTTAACGGGTTGTAAAACGGCACAACACATGGTTCTCCCAAGTGCTAGACCCCAACCAATGCACAGAAGTGCTTCTACAGCTGGGCCCAGAGAGTGCTCAACGTGCCACGGCCAAAGCTGGGAAGCCGCAGGGGAGCCCCTTTCGTTTATGCGTGATCTTTGGCAGGAATGGGATTCATTCTGCCTAATTTTAAGGGTTGGACTAAGTCACCCAAACAGAATGATTCATATTTATGTGGCTGTTTATCGAAGCCCCCATACATGGGTCACTGCCTTGAGACACGATAGCTGTAAACAGATGGGCTGAGTTGTCACGGAATAAGATTTTTTTACATGGTTTTGGTCTAGCAGCAATTTAGGATTTCTTAATTTATTTAATATTATTTAGGATTTATTAATATTTTTGAGATCGATCACAAAATTATGTTGTATAATTCTTAACGCTTAAGCACCAGCCAGTTTAAGAGAGCGATTCAATGGAATTTGTTGCAATTAAAATAGCGACTTAGTTAAAGATTTAAGAATGGCAAGGGTCACCCAAAACTTACAGCAGGATTGCACACACAGATGGGGTTTAAATGAAATCGCATATACACACAGACAGGTAGACAAACAGTTTAAATGAAATTACGCGCAGACACACACGCAGAGGTTAACCTGTGATTAAAATTTCCTTTTATGTGCCGGCATTCATCAACGGACAGTCGGTGAACCTCGCGAAGGCAGGCCTTTGAGTCCTCATGAAATCGTCGTCGGACGATCCTTCAATCCTTGCGAAATCTATCCTAAGAGGCATCCCAGCTCAAGGGGAGATCATAGAATCATAGAATCATTAAGGTTGGAAAAGACCTCTAAGACCATCAAGTCCAACCGTCAACCCAACACAACCATGCCTCCTTAACCAGGCCCTGGAGTGCCATGTCTACAACTTTTTAACGCCTCCAGGGATGGTGACTCCACCACCTCTCTGGGCAGCCTGTTCCAATGCTTAACCACTCTTTCAGTAAAGAAATTCCTCCTGATGTCCAATCTAAACCTCCCCTGACACAACTTGAGGCTGTTTCCTCTTGTCCTATCACTAGTTACTTGGGAGAAGAGTCCAACACCCGCTTCACTACAACCTCCCTTCAGGTAGTTGTAGAGAGCGATAAGGTCTCCCCTCAGCCTCCTCTTCTCCAGACTAAACAGCCCCAGTTCTCTCAGCCGCTCCTCATAAGACTTGTGCTCCAGACCCTTCACCAGCCTCGTTGCCCTTCTCTGGACACGCTCCAGCACCTCAGTGTCCTTCTTGTAGTGAGGGGCCCAAAACTGGACACAGTATTCGAGGTGCAGCCTCACCAGTGCCGAGTGCAGGGGGACGAAGATACTGGGTCACACAGCCTGCTGTGGTCCCGGAGAGCTCCAAAGGTCTCACCTTGGGATCACTATTTATAGGATCTCGAGATGATTGGCATTGGTCAGTATTTCCTCATTTGGCCACGAGTCCTGCTGAGTTATTCTGGTATACAATTCAGGCAGGAGATGGTCCAGGCGCGGTGTGCCTGACCACCCCAGCCACAGACTACTGTGCTTGCGACCAAG
>WAAD01031563.1:1001-47180 GCA_013389945.1 Fregata magnificens
CAGGGGCAGGGTGGGAGGGGGAACACGTCTTCCTGGAACTCAATACTGGGACTAGACCTTAAAGCAAAATAAAAAACTCAAGTAACTAACATAAAGGTGGATTTTTAAAATTCTTCATTGTCTCACACATTCCAGCCAAAATAGTTTTTCTTTAATTGATACTTACTTTCTTTCTTTTTCTTTCTCTTTCTTTTCACCTGTGAAGTTGACAGAACTGGGAATACTTCTCCTGAATGACACAAATGCCTCCCAGAAGTATTTAGAGCAAGAAATACTATACATTAATTTGCTTTGTTCAGTTAGGCATGAGAGGAATATTCCTAGTTTGATGCGTTATATTTGTTCTCAGCGGAAAAGAGGCTGCTCCTGAAAATGGCAAACAAAATGGTTTTTTTTTCTTAGGAGCCAAAGCCACATATACCCCTACTAATCTGTGGGAAGTACATATTGTGCCCCAGCTGTTACTCTATGGCTCCTGAGGAAACAAGAAGCATACTAGGAAATGAAATAGTAGTCAAAATAAAAAATAAACATTCTTCCTGATGTATACAGTGTATTTAGGTAACACATGTAATTATACAAATGTGAAGATGAGGAAAGCCCAGGGATAAGAATAGGCCAACAGCGTGGGATAATTCATAGCCAGTGGCCTGAGGGATGTGTGGGACACAGAAAGAGTTCAATAAAAAATGTGATTTACAGACCTCATCTTTCAAATGCTAGCATTCCCTTCTGACCATGAAAAGCTGTGTATGTACACTCTCCCGCACACTGAAAGAGCCTGCGCTTGCACATATTAGCATCTGTGCATGAACTAGCACTTGTTCCTTAAAATAGGATTAGATCTTGCACCATCAGGGTTTACAGGTCCCGACACGTTCCCTTGATACAAATCAGATTCACATCACACATGTACAATAGACTGGAAAGCAACTACTTTGTTCCAGCAAAGAAAAGACAAAAAATACATGTTCTTTTGTATGTAGACCTATGTGGACTCTTGGACAGAGCTTGAAAAGAGGTCTGGGTAAAAGTTTACCAGCCAATATGCAAAATTATAACTCCTTTAAGCATAAGTATTTTCAGTCCATGCTGAAAAATGACAATGGAAGTGTTAATACTACCCTGTCTATAGCTAAATCTCACTGTCTTAGGTTTTTCTAAGGGACCTATTACACTGGTATCTAAGTACCCGCAATGAAAACACCATTCTCAAATAATTTGAACAATTTTAAAGCCAATTTTCCTGTCAGTTCTATACAGAATGAGTATTCTTCTATAGAGCCCATAGAAAAAGAAGTTTTTAAAAAAGCATGGAGTTTATACTGTGTAAAAGGACTCTTGTCTCCTGCACACAAAAAGAGGCCAGCTCATCTCTCAATGGCCAGTAAGCAAGTCTAGAAGGAGAAAAAAAAATTTAAAAAGAAAATAAAAAAAAAAAATCTCAATTCATATCTGCTGCATTTCTGCAGAAGGTGAGTGGTTTATCCCAAGCACTAGATAATTCTGTCCACTGTCCTTGCCTGACTGACAAGTATAAGGTCCCAAATAGAAAGTGCCGCTAGGAGCACTTATCCCAGTCTAACTCCCCAGTTCACCGCACATCAACAAAAGACATTCAGAGTGTCACCAAAAAGCCAGACCAAACCTGTAGCAAATTTACTGTTGCTCCCTGAGGAAAACAAGATAGTTCTTCAAGCAACACTATGGTCTCACCATCAGGTTACAGTACACAAATTGCTGCACTTATGAGCAACACTATGGTCTCACCACCAGGTTATGGTACATAAATTGCTGCATTTATGAGATTACCACTCAAACGTGTGGTCATTCCAAATTTCAACCCTGGCCTGCCTTGCACAGGACGGACCATTGGCCATCCATGAAGTGAAAGAAGAGGCAAGGGGTCCTCACAGGAAAATACAGGCTCATGGAACCTTATCAGAGTCAGGCTGAGCTGGCTCTCACATTAAAATTGCCAATTCTGCAACTTTCAAGCTTTATTTTGGGTCTCAAATAAAAACTGAACCGGATGTCTTTACAAGATAGTATTCACTTTGGTCCCCACTAGGGCATCTTTAGGACTTTTCTCTGATCGCTCCAACTGCAGCTCTGTCTAACCTGTCACGGTTTTTAATTTAAAGGAATGTATTTTGAACTCATTGTGTCTGCAAACATCTGACATAGATTAAGCCACCACACAGCCTGCCAGCTGGCTAGAAAAGATCAAACCAACCTGGTGACATAATCTTAGCGCCTGTTGCCACAGGACTGTAGTCACAAAAAAGGATGAGTGAAACCACTCAACATGCTTCATATCTCTGAACTTGCACTCTGGCAAGAGGCAGCTAAATCACCTGCTGGGAATCTGATCAGTCACCCTCCAGACGTAGGTAGGGCCCTACAGAAGTCAGCAAGACACTGCACAGGCCCTCAGGCCCTGCCTTTCAAACAGAACAGGCTCCAGGATGAAGGCAGCCATCCTACTGTTTACAATAGTACCATATAGGCTTCAAAAGAATGGTGGTCTGACGTTAGCAGGCTCTGGAAACACGAGCTCATCTATCATTATGGCCATCAGGCTGAAGACACCTGGCTGAGAGGCAGCAGGGGAAAGGAGGGAACCACAAAAAGAGGGAAAAAACTGCATGGAGATTGTCATTAGTACACAGAGGAACCAATATTGTAAGGTGTTTTGTCATGTGTCTGAGGTATAGAACAGCTGCTTAGCTAATAGCATTATACAGGATCATGACACGAAAGAGCGTTAGCAATATTATAGTGTAGGAAAGAAACGAATTATGGGCTGCATATTTTTTCCCAAAGACTAATATAATGAAAAGGGTTCTGCCGAAGCCACTAAGGCACCCTTCAAATCACATATATTATAAATCAGCAAAGCCCTGAGGCATCATGTTTATATAGACACTTAAATTTAAAATAAAAATACCCATTCTTCGTTTCTGAGTAGAGATTCAATTACTGTGAGCTTTAGAGTCTGAATAATATGAAGCATAAAACTAAGTTTTGTCCCCAAGGTATGTCTCACTTGTGGACCATTTAAATCACCTAGTTGCATGAAGCAGACAAAACAAATTAAGCCAAAAAAGCAACAAAATTAGTCTTTTATCTGTGAAATCTGATACAAACTGTGAAATAGAGAAACACGCAAAAAGCACTTGGGGTTTGAAGCATCATGAAGCCCTCATCAGCTGTACTCCTACCTTTTCCTTAATTTTATAAAGCTCTCCACAGAAAGGCAGGAAATATTTTATTACTGCAACTATTTGACAAGCTGGTCTTAATACCCTCTCACTGTCTAGGTGAGTCAGTGCCAGACTAAACCATAATGAAATTTCAAACATAATGCAATACAGGTTATTACGATGACAGCTAGAAGGTTCATTGAGACTGTTCTGTAACTGCAAGTTCTTTTTTTCCTTTTTTCTTTTTTTTTTTTTCTTCTTTTCCTTTTTTTAATCAAATGAGAGATTGGCCACTAAAGCCTTGATTCTATAGCTGAGAAGAGGAGCACACAGTACTCCTACTACCTCAGATTAGCTCAGCTGAGTTCGGCAGAGTCCAGCACAGAAAAGTGCACCACCAGCAAGTTAAAGGAAAGAAGCCAAAGGATCTGAACTTCCCTAAAAGGCTAGGTTTGCAGATCTGGGGGTTCCTCCAGTCCCTGTCATATGCTGCTATATCAGCATGGTAAAAATCCAATTGCTTCCTTACCCAGCCCTTTTACAGCAAATGTTCAACTACTGCATTGCCATCTGAGGCAATTCTGCTACACTCGCATGAGTAACTTTTGTAGCTGTTATTGGAGGGAGAGGAAAATGGTAGAACTTTTTTCATGAATAACACTGAACCACATAAAATCCTGTATGCGGGCTCCTAAATTTCAACAAGGCTTCCACAAATATTAGAATAAAGCCAGATCACCATGGAAGCAGCCAAAGTTATGGGTTTGAAAGTGTTCTCAGAGACAGACTGATACCTGCCTGTTCCACAATCAAATGCATTTTGCAAGCATGGGGCAAACCTATGTGCAACATTACCTCTGCATGTCCGTGCTGTAAATGTTCCAACGCACCCATGTGCCCCTTCCATAGGCATTACAAAATCCAAGTCTGGTCTGATATATGCTGAAGTCAAGAACCCTCAACACCACCAGAGAACGCTGGACCGGGCCCAACATGTATAAACAAATGTATTACCCTCTAGGTAAAATGAGTTCCTGGGGATTTAGGGCAGGGCAAAGTAATAAAAAGCAATGGACAGTTCTGCCGGGGTGGACTTGCAGGCATTCCGCAAGACTGCAGGTCTGGTCACTCCAGGAGCTGGCAAGCAGGCATGTTATACTTAGAGCAAACTGCAACATGTCCCTGTGATGCGGCCAGTACCCACTAGACTCAGATAAATCCAAACAAATATTGATTGCCTGTAACCTGAAGCAGGAAACCAGTGCAAGGCTTTGTTCTTGAGCATGTCAAGAGTATTCCAACCAACTTTTTGCACTATACCGGTACATTGCAATGATTGGACAGGAACTTTCTTAAAAGTCTCTGTGCAGTGCTCTCAAGCTATAAAGGATTCTGCTAACAGTCCTCTGAGGCTAGCTGAATGTCACTTTATCCTGCTTCAGAGGTGCAAAGCAGCCTTATCTGGACCAAAAGCATGGCCTTCAGGTCTCCAGAGCTAAAAGGCTGGTGCACTAAACCACTCTATCTTGCCAGCCACTATAAAGAGTCATTTAATTTAACCAAACTCATTTAAAATAGAGCTTGATAAAGAATAGGACCAGATTATTTAATAACAAAAATGAAACTATTCCTCTAGGTTGGATGACACTTCTGACAACATTCTTGCAAGAGAGAAAAGTGGTAAAACGTTTAATAACATTTACAGCATTTCGTTCAGATAAAAGTTAGAGGATGCTCAATTTATGGGTGATGTTTGGCTCAGAGCAGCAATAAAAGTCAGGTCAATAAGTGATTCTTTTTCCTAACTTGGGAAAAATATTCTGACTAAATGAAGTATCACCATAAACCACATATAGGCAGAAAAAGGAGTCCCCTGATAGAAAGGCACCCACTGAAAAAAGAGCAAAAGGTGCCTTTCTTTTAGATATCTGGAAAACGTTAAAGCAAAGCAAATTACTTATGTGGTGTCTGTAAATAAAATATTGTCTTGGAAAATATGAACACTGAGTTGGAAATAAGTCAAGAAGTCATTCCCTGGCAAAGAAGCTGGTCTTTTTAATCAAACACACTTAGCATGGTCATCAGTGAGCATGCAAGCCTAATTCAATTAAATGGAATGCTTCAAACTTAAGAAAATCCTGGAAGAAGGAAATAATAGCAAAAAAAGTAAAGGAGCTTTAGAAAAGTGTTGAGAGCTTGTTGCAGAGTAGCTATGGAGATCTGTCTGTCTAATGGGGGAGAAAGGAGGTGTAGAGGATTTTAATGCAGAACTCATTACTGGAGCATGCTCATCTTTTATGCTTCTGAAACACTAACAAGGCACTGAAAAAGCCTGAGTGAACTGTAGTTAATACTTCAGTTAATATGGAAGAAAAACTTCTGCAAACTTAAATGGCAGCAAAGTGAGCCCAAAGTCCTTTAGATTCTGTGTAATGGTTTGCTTTTTACTTTATCCTGCTAGCAGCAGAATTACATTTAGGTCCCACGCTGTATGAGGGACTGAATGTACCCACAGTAAGAAATAGTCCTCTGGCCTGGAAAGGTGACAAACTAGAGCTATAGGGAAAAAAGCTGTGTGAAAGATAGGATTTGCCCTATATTACAACTGAAAACCATGGCACAGACAGATCAAATGAGTTGCCCAGGGTCACGTGTACTCTGTGGCATAGCCAGAAATGAAATCCCAGTCTCCTCAGTTTCATGCCAGTGCTTTAGCCTTAGACTATCATTTCTCTGTTAAACAAAAGAATCAAGCCCTGAAATATCCCAGCAGTGAGCTAAAGCATCCCATTCACGTGACAGACAGGCAAACTGAGGGAAAGGAGAATTAAAGCTAATGAAATCTGTCAGAGGCTCATTTGTTTTGAAAGGCAGGTCACTGATTTAGGTGCTTAATTCAGGAACCCACTCAAAAACTCTCAATCCCAGAACTCACTCTCAGTGCAATCTTATTACTGCAGTGTTTTGCACTGCTGCTGTACAACCCCACTGTATTTTTTTTAATTACACCATCACTCTCTGCAGACATTCCCCTGGTTCCTAGGGTGGAATTACTTGAAACTTATTTAGTAAATACCCAATGCCAAGGAGTAATCTATTCCATTTGAGCTGGAAACAGAATAGCTAAATAGGAACATGACTCAAGGCTCCTCTGACTAAAGAGAAAGAGAACAAGGAGATGGAGAAAGTCACAAAGGGAAACTTTCTGGTTCACCTGTAACAAACACAAACTTATTTATGAAACAGGTTGTTTGTAAAGATTTCATGCCAAGTGCTAGCAGGCAGCTGCCTTGTATTAGGGTCAAGCTGCAAGTGCAGTTATAACAAAGACGGGGAATGGTCCAAACAAGCATTTAGAAAGCTGGGAAGCTACTGCTTTCCCTTCTGCCTGGAACACAGATATAATTGTCCTGATATGCACGTGTGTGGAGGCACAGGTCCAAACTCATGTGTTCTTCCTCCCTGAGGTCATAACCGTGCCAGACGCCACATCCCTTGAACTACTGCATTTATCAAAAACATTCTTCCATAACAAAAAAATGTCAGTTAAGTTTTTGGGTTTGGATTGTTTTTAAGGACCACAGAGTAAACAATGAGAATAACAAGATTGAACACAGTATAAACACTGAGGTGGATAGACCATTGCCTGGCAGTAATCACAGTATAAGAGAAGCCTCCCTGGCTCTCTGGGAACCACCCTGAGGTTTGTTTGCGTCAGCCTTGAAATTTTGTATGCATGCCGCAAGCCCTGCAGTTCTCAAGAAATTGCCACTGATAGTTGCTGATTTTTGACCATAGCCTTTGATGAACAGGTTCACTAGGCAAAGAAGATTTACTGTATGTTTCCTGGTTAGGGAATTTTTATTTTTAAGAAATCAAAGTAAAAGGAGGATATGGTCGGATTACAATCAGCCACCATACAGAACACTACCATTCTCTATCTGGTTTGCCTCATGCTGTTATCCAGTGAACTTCACAGCATACTGAACAGTCCCTCAATGTCATTAGGATAAGTTGTGGTAGAAATTGGATACTTAAAGCATTACCCTTCAACTTGAATTGCAGTTTGGCAGGTGAAATACTGAGATTCCTAAAGAAAATAATGCAGCAGAACCGGGGCACTAAATACCAACTGCCATCTGAGGTAAAGACAAAGTCTGCCAGTTACAGCTTTATGAAAAGTCTGAATTCACATTGGTTTGCCTTAGGATGATGATGTGTGTTTTTTTAGTTTAGTGATGCCATTAAATATGATCCCAAAGCAACACACCAGAATACTGCAAACAATCAGTTCACAGGTACCAGGTCTGGCTCTCCCTGTCCTAAAATGTCAGGAATCAAAAAAGGATATTAACTTTGCTTTAATCAGGATCCCATACATGACACAATGAAGCTGTTGCTTGCAGATGTATTTTCTGAAGAGAAACAACAAAAAAGCTTTATATATAATGACCCCATTCACTATTAATTCCCTTGCATTCACAAAATGAGGCTGAGTCCGCAAAAAACTGGGAGATGCCCCACTTAGCCTAAATTTGAACCTAAAGCAAGCAGGTTGTTCCTACTCAATACAGTCACCACCCCTGAAAGCTTTCCAACTCACCGATTACATTTGTACTCTGGGAACAACAAAGGGACAAACAACAATAGGCAGCTAGGCTAGAGAAAAATTACCAGTGATAAAATACGACAGGTGATCACTCTAATGGTCCAAGCTGTCTTGGCTACCACTTCTCTCCCATTGTTCAAAACCACAGGAAGATTTATTCAGGAGGAAAGCAAGCTGTAGCATCAAGTCCTCGAAAGGCCAAGATGAGCCAGTGGAAGAGATTTGGTGAAATAATCAGAAAGAAAGGGAAATAAAAATATCTAGGTGGGGAAAAGAGAGAGAATTTTCACTTGAGTATCAACTTTTCTATTTAACACCACTAGAATTGAGAGATGTAAAAATCACTGATTTCTTAAAAATTGTCCACAGCTTGAGCGTCCCATGTCAAATATAACAGTTGTTTCCTGCACAGGGAGTCAGTGACGGTGACATCGCTCCATAGCTACTCAGAGACAAGGTGTCAGAGACTGCTGCTCTGTTCCATGCGCATGCATTTTGCACTGTACAAACTGGCTCCAAATGGTTCAGACCTGAATTAGGTAAGAGACATTTCCCAAAAGTGGAAAAGAACGAACCGCTTCTATACACTTGACACCTAAATAACCTCAGGGTCAAGCAAACCATCTCAAGGACACTGGTTTAGAATGAAGCTTTCTACAGTCCTCATATTCTATTTATAAAGAAGGGAGCTTGTGAAGTTAGCTTTTCTGAGATATAGGTTAAGAGTTGAATATAAATTCAAAACTACTCATTTTTTTACTTCCCTTTTTTGGTGCAAGGCTATCAGAGCATCTACACTTCAATATGGAAAATCTGTTTCATTTTTATATATTTCAGTATAGATTCAGAAATTAATATTTAAGCATAAAAGTTAGACAACATAACTAAAATCACAAATTCAAAATTAGTTAAAATCAGTATTTCAATTAAAGCTATTTTATTTGAATAACTATTCCAGTATTGTCACAATAAGAAGTGGTAGAACTGATCTGACACTTTTTTTTTTAATTTCCAAACTGCAGGAAATATTGATATTTCAGCTTTTCATTTCAGATTGTAATTTTGTTCTGAAATAACAGAAGTTCCAATAAAAGAAAAGCTCTTATTCCTGAATAGACTGGATTCACTTTTTCTTGGGTAAGCAACATGCACATGATTATTATGTTGTTCTGCTTTTCCAAAGACCATTTCTGACATCAGGTGTACCTTATTATACAGCCACCCTCAGGACTTTGCCCTGACACAGAGGGAACCCTGAGCTAACGCAATTACCACAACCTTGTGAAAAAGTACTCATTAAATATCACAAGACAAATATGGACAGCAGAACTCTGCAGACAGTGCTTACCCATCCTCAGAGATGGAACAGACTAGAAATACCCATAATGAAAGAGAAAACACTGAGAATAAGGTTGGACTTGTATATACATGTGCCATTCTTGCATTTAAGAGCTCTGCTGTAAACACAGAACTCAAAGCCGTGTAGGTGGTTAGTGTTTTTCTGGTAAGTTGACTCACTCTTCTGTCAACATTTCCAGAAAAGACTTCAACTCTAGCTCAATAAACTGCCACTATGTATGAAGACATACATCGCACCAATTCCACAAAAAGGTAATTTCATTAAAGAACACACTGAAAGACAAATCGAAATGATAAAGCATTTTCTATTAGTTATAACCCATTGAAAACATGTATCAGGTTTTATTTTCTGGAGATTATTTATGTAATTTAGTAATTCGATGGCTGGATTTTTGCTACCATCCATTATGCAGTATATTCCTTTGTAATAAGCTTGTAACAGGTTATTTACAGTCAGAAAATAACTCTCAGCCCTGGAATTTCAGAAAGCTGCCTTGATCCTTTAATCCAGCTGATTGCTTCATGTTGTGAAGTTCTCTTTAGCAGATGGACTCTGACGACACTCCCTATGGATTTTATTTATTCCTTTCTGCTGGGGAAAGGGTCACCCAAGCAAGACCCTCCACTTACTCCTCATTACATACAGGGAAGAAGAGGAGGTTCTGTGATACCAGGGAATGCAATGGCCAAATCCCAGAGTAGGAGATTTCCACAAAGCCTTATGAAACATGTGACCAATGACTATTCTTACCCTGCCACTCTCACACACAACAAATAATACCTTATTCATTGAGTAATGCTATCTATTTCATGGTTCCATATGTAAAATAAAGCACCGTACAGGCAGGTAGTGGCTCTTTAGCACAGAGCAACCTGATATTTTAGGAGCGGATTTCTAAAGAGAAGCAGGGAAATCAAGCTCCAGAAGGCAACCCATCGTTATGATTAAAACCAAACCTTGGTCAGTATTTGTGTCTATACTACATTAACTGTAAGAACCGTGTCTTTATAGAGAACTGCCTACAAGCGCTGCAGTTTAATAATCTCAAAAAAAACACAGGTCAAAGCACGCCTGGTTAAGTAAAGTGGGGCAAAACATCAAATATCCTTCACCCATTTCCTTTGGTCAGCCCCGGAAACAAACCAGCAGCAAGAGCTATAACATCCACACGCCACTTCCTCTCTTGCAGGTTTCACTGTCAGCTCCCCTGACCACACAGAGAGCCACCACATTATGTACATACATCTATTTAAGTCTATCTTTGGAAATAATAAACTAGAACTCAGTTGATAGTTTGTTCCTCACAAACACCATAATTAGGCTAAAACATATTTCCTGTCTTTGACAGATGAAGTACGTGGCATGTCTGAAAGCAATAGCTACAAAACAATCATGGTCACAGTTTACAAAAAGTACCTCACAGAAGAATTACATTGATGGCTACCAAATGAAAACGATACAGGCCTGATCTGTCCCTCAGCTGAAAACACTTAACAGGAGAAGTGAGTGGATTTTTAACTAGTCTCCATTTGTGGCGAACAGGAGGGAGAAGTGGGAACATAACACTAGTTCATAAAGACAACATACCAAAAGCTACTGGTCCAAAGCAGTGATACAGTAACAAAAAAACCCCAGAAGAGCAATAAACACCCCCTCCCCCCAGATGATATATTAAGAGTGCAGTAGGCTTGAAATTCCTTCATAGAATTTATAAAAATAAATCCTTTCAAGAAAACTTACCCACTCCTTTCCATATTTCCATAAGGGAATAGTCTCCTTGTGCATGTGGGTTTGGAATGGAGACAGAATTTCTTCATTACTTTGAGATTAAGAAAACAAATGGGTCAATTTATAAGTTTTGTAGAATAATTAATAGAAACTTGCTAAGTAAGTTTGTCATATTGGAAATACTACTACCCAGTGATTTTTTTCTCTAGTTTTGCCAAGACAGCACAAGAATATCTGGGAGTCAAATAATGAAGATTTCCACTGGAAGCCAGTGGGCCTTGGACCAGGTACCTACATCTGTGATGGTGTGCTCCCCCCAGCCCTGCCCCAAACCTGCCCCATACCTCCTGTAACCCTGCTCCAGCAATAACCATCAGTGGCAGTGGTAATAGATGTGTCTGGTTGTGATGGCTGCATCATTCCAAAGTGGATTCAGGAGACACGTAACAACACAATATTCAAGGGCTATTGTGCGGCGTGCCCACCTAAGAACAGTGAAGAGGCTGGGACCTGGGGTCGGTAAGCAAATATGACTATGAGTCAATCATCTTACCCACCCATAAACAGTGAACAGCCCGAGAGCCCTTGGAGCTCTCCTGCACGGCAGCGGGCTGCACGCCAGGATCCCCCCTTGAGTAGGGACGCCTCTCAAGGTTACTCCTCGGGGTTGAGAGATTCCTTGCCGTAACAGATCCTTGGTAAGTGATGGATAGCATGCTAAACTTTGAAATCTTAGCTAAGTGATATAAAGGATTGATTGTGCATATATATATATTATATATATAAAATATATATAATCCTTTAGACATAAACAGTTGACCAAGTCTGGGACTAGGATTGGATCTAGCCGCCNACGCGACATCAACAACCACGTGGGCAGACCTTGGCCCCATGCTCAGGGAGTGGAAGACAGCACTGCTCAGCTGTCCCTACCCGACAAGGTACATACACACATCTCACTCAGGGCAAACGCTGATGACTCTACAGGAAAATATACATACTAATGTGTGTTGAGACAAGAGCTTAAACGGATTATGGACTTCAGGACAACAGTCTTGTATTGACTTCTCTCTAACACAAAGTCCTGCTTCTCTGCCTGATAGACTTATCCTCTGGTGTTCACAGGGTTGGTCCCTCTTTCCAGTGACTACACAGTTAGTAAGTCCATAGGCTGATCTGTTTAAGGAAAATTAAGTAAAGTAGCATAGCATAAGGAATAATTTGGAAGGAAAAAATTCTTCATCTTCCAAAACAATAGCAGTGCTTCAGCTAACCATGTGAGATATGAATGACAAAGGGCAAAACCATCCAAGGAAAAGTTGTGCAAGCACAAGATGTCATTCTGCAGAACACCCACTCATCCTTTTTATTTAAGAAGCTCAAAGAAGCTATTGGTTATCAATGTATCAAAAGCATTTTCATTACATTCAAAAATCAAATGAAAAATCAGGCCTAAAACACCAGGCCTTCCAGATTGCAGGCTGCCATTCTCACCCTTTTGCTTCCGAAGACATTTACTCTCAGCTAAATATTAAATTATTGGGATTTAAGTATAAAGCCAAGCCACAACATATAAGTGCTAAAAGCAGTGAGCTGAAAGCCTTTTCTCCGCTCCTGAAGGATTAGAAAATGTTGTTGCGTGCCATTTGAAGCCATTTCCCAGAAACGTTCTCCACCAGATCCATTCTCTTCCACAGATTTTTTCCTTTCATACAACTGCTAAGCCTCCTAGTGTGCTTTTTGACAGTACTTTTTTTTGTTGTTTTTAAACACACATTTTGTTTATCATCCTTAGTGTTATACCCTGCTTAGGTGGGCAGACTTGTAAAACTTTCATAGGCATCAGAGCATGTGGCCTTAGCTCCCCTGGAAGCCTAGCTAAATTGAGCTAAGCCCCAGGGACTTTCAAGGTGTTCAAGGAAACAGGGCTCTTAAGTAATCAAAGTCTAGATTCACAAAGGTATTTAAGTGCATGCTAGGATTATTAAAAGCACCTTGCCTCCTATTTAAAGTTCAGTGACTGCTTGGACACTTCTCGTTAATCATACAGTGTACCTCAGTGAGGCAATTTCCTCCCTACAGGTGGGGAAGGAGAAAGCACCCTGGTGCCAAGCACAGCTATGCTAGAGCGAGGTTAAACGTCCCAGACACATCTGTGAAAGATGCCCTTACTCACCTCGAGGAGTAATCGCTCATGGATACACTCCCAGCGCAGGTACGTGAGCAAGGTGCTCAGCGGTGTAAAACATTCACAGCCTTGTGCCTGGCACTGGCTGCAGACCCCCGGGGGACTGGCGGAGGCCACCAGCACATACAGAGTGTCAGACCAAGGCTGGCACTGTGCGAGACTTGACTCAGCCTTTGGTGAAAGAGTGGCCTGTTAATTCATGTTGAAGGCTGCTAAAGGTCACCAACACAAGACTTCTCCTTTAAACCTCTCACAGAGCAAAGGGTATCTTGTTCCCTCGCTCAGTGCCCACAAGGCCCAGGGATCACAGCAAGCAAAGCTGACATGCAAACAAGCAGGCAGCTGGTTTCAACTTTACACTAACTGTGGGGACCGTCACTAGCAATTAAATGGCATAGCTTCATTTCTAAGGATGACTAAGGGCTGGGCAACAAATTTTGAGTTGGGAAACACCAACCAGTACTAAAGAAGTCTGAAAAAGAAGGATTTGCAATAACAAAAATGAGACAAAGACACAAGCACTCTCAACCTGGGAAGGCAGAGAGTTTAGCAATCTGACAGAAAAATACAGGCATTGCTTCCTTCTCTCAGTAGGAAAATAATATTCTTTGAAAATATGCCCCAGAATTGCTGCTTTAAAATCCTCAAATAACCATAGTTAAAATGTTCCTCTCCAAAGATCTGACATTGAGCAAGGCAAAATTGTTCTTGCTCAAGAAAGAAAGAAAGAAAGAAAGAAAGAAAGAGAACGAGAGCATGCAATTACCAAAAGAGGAAGTTAGCTTTTCAGATTAGATACGGATCTATCCAAGAGCCCATTTATATCAGAGAGTAGATGTGTAGGGGGGAAAAGTAAGCACAGAGTGAAACAGCCCCACAGGAAAACCCTCACTCACCTTGCAACCTGCACATAGTACAGATAGAAATAAACCCTGGAAACATCTAGATACTTGCTCTTGCCATTAAGCAAATCTTATTGACCATTTTTTAGTCAGTCTACAGATATAAGCAGAGCTCATAATACTGGTTATCTTCATATTACATATAAACTTGATTGTGTATAAACATTGGATAAACATCGGGAAGAAAAACAAACAGCAGAGCCAGGCAGTAACGCACAGGAAAGACAGACAGTAATAGTATGTCAGCGCTGGCAGAGTCCCAAGCGTGGCCCACCCAACTCACATCTAGGCAACGCACCTGCGCAGTGCCAAACAGGCCTGGGATTTAGGATTTATGCAGGTCTAGAAGGAACGTGAGGAAAAAGGGAAGTGTGAGGAAAAAGGGAAGTGTAAGGAAATCTCCCAAACCACTAATATCCCACATGACATTTAACAGCAAATCATAAGCCTCCAACTCGAAGCAATCAAAAACTTGGGAAAAGCAACAAACCTATGCTACTATCATCTTTCATACACTCACATCATACAGACACATTTGTGAGACTGAGTCTGTAAATTACCCAGTAGCCAGGAGCATCCTTCCTATCCTCTTAAGGCTGGGCCACAGAAAAAAAGTTTGGCCTCAGAGCACCACCACTGATTGCAGTGCTTTGAGCAGAGGCCCGTCTGATGCAGTCAAGGGACTGACACTTCTGTTATGCTCATACGCCCCCCAAATCACATTAAGTCGACTTTAGGTGCAGTGGTTTGCACATTCAGAGACTGGAAAACTATACATACGTTCTAAACTCTTAGAAATTCAGCCGATCACCATTGCAATCTGAAGGCACAACCCACCATGCTTATTCACATAAGCAAACGCTCACTTACACAGCTTGCTCCAAAGGAGTAAAGGGAGCTGTATGACAGAAGACGACAGGCCCAAGTCTTGGATCATGCATAGCCCTAGGTGAGACAGCTTTTAATTTCTCAAGTGTCACAAGGGTGAAAAGAAACATCCCTTTCGTGCAGACAAGAAGCAGAAGGTTGTAAACCATTCTGTTACACAGCTACAATCAACACACATCAGATGTGTGAAGCAGAGTGGCACTTCTCATAACAATTAGCCCAACGGTGATTGCAAATATTGCGATAGCCAGAAACAGGAACAATAGTGAGTCAGAGCTTCTACTGCTGTGTATTGGCAGCTGGCACTCCCAGTGCAAACCGACGGATGTAGTGATAGGCTCGCAAACTTCTAGCTGCGTGTGGCAGTCACTCTTACCTCCTTTAGGGCTTTTACCTCCTCAGGGCCATGGAGTTGCTGGCTTGTCAGATACACGTACCACCAAGCTCTGCTGACAGACAGGAAGGATATCCAGGTACGTGATGCTACCTGGATCTCCCACAGTGCAAGTCAGAATCACACCAGCGTGAATTTAAGAGTATAAGGACTGTTTATAAGTGGGATGTGACTGCCACAGGACAGAGAAGAGAAACACGCTATGGATTAAATCCTGCCACTGTTCCTAGTGCCAGCACTAAATACGTGCTCCACTGGGGATAAGGGTAACATTCAGGCCTTTTTTAATCTCTCCCAGGTCTCTGCCTGCTAAAGAGGAAAATTCTCTCCTGCTGGGAGATTATATGAAGGAAAAGATCCCCTCTAGCCTCTTCCTTTGCCCCCTGAACACCAGTGGGACAGAAAGGAAGGCTGAGGCACAGATCAGGAAATCTTTGGTCTGTTATTCCATTCCATTTTGTAAGTTCCTCTTGTTGCAGAGTTACTTTTCAGTTCTCTAAATTGATGAATAGCCCCATACTAAGGCCTGGATTTGCAGAAGCACTGAGCATCCACAAATTGGGTCAGATATTTGAAAACAACAGTTTTGATAGCCTTGTCAAAACATTGCAGCCCATTACCAAGTTTTATTAATGAGCTAGGTCTGTAGGTTGTTGTGTCTTGCATTCTGCTTCAGTTGAACCAATGATTTTACCTCGCAAACAAAATTCCTCTTCCTCCTCTTACCCTCTCCATGTGGAAGGTTGCTTACTGAAAGGAGCTTTGAATATCAAGACCTCACACTAAGTCCTGAACCAGAATCTGCAGGTGAACCTGGAAATATTTGGACCCAGACACTTTGCAGAATGGTATGAAAGTGGTCACCCAGAAACAGGTGGTGTTACCAAAGAGTGCTGGCCTATTTGCTACTTTTCAATCTTTCTATCCTTCAGCCTCAACATGAAATTTTTCATTTCTTTCCTCTCCTTCCACTTTACCACATTAGCAGAGAACTACACATTTCAAGACCAGATGGGCATTTAGTGCAACCACTGATTTCAAAGAAGCTAGTGTGACTTACTAGCTGGTACAACATGTTTTACACCCTCTTTTTAAGTATCTGGCACACCAGGGAGTGCTCGATGCTGGGAATCTGATTCACTAAGACACTGCTTCTGATCTGAGAGAAAGGAACAATGACAACCTTGTGAGAAGATTTTGTTTCTTTATCTTCTGTTTATGTGCTTTCCACAAAAGGAAGAGCCTTGCATTCTCAGACAGTACAAGGCTAATGACTGCTACTGCCTTGCATTATTCAACAGGAAGTACACAATTAGATTCTTATGTTCAATTTGGTGTTCGCATTAGCATCGGGTTATCATAAAATATAATTATGTGAAGTTGTAAATACTAAATGCTCATCTTTGCTGAAAACCAAGGGCAACACTAGCATTTCAGAAGAAGGGTCACAGCTCTCTAACAAAGCACAGCAAAACTTCTGCTTAAGCAAGTTCCAGGGCATGTTCCCATATGGGGGGAGCTGAAAAAATATCTGTAACACCTGATAAAAAAGGATTGCAAAGGGCTACCTTTGAGCATTGAGGAACAGCAGAGTAGCACACAATACGACAAACATTGCAACAATACAGGTATTTCCTAGCAAGTGAGTGTGAGGACAAGAGGAGGAAGGAGCCTTTGCCCTTCACAGACTGCCCTGGGCCAGAGACAGGCATCCAATACCTTGTCACCCAGCTCCTCTCAGTAATCCTTGTCAGCTCACATCATAGCTTTGTAACTCAGGTTGTCTGCCTGTGAAACGGGTGACACAGTGACACTGCTCCTGTCTGAAAACACTGTGAGTCTGGCTACTGAAAGGTGAAGATGAGAGCGAGGCCTTAGTAGCTCATCACAGGTCTGGGTTTTATGGGTCTGGCCAGACAGCCTCCCTGCCCTCATGCATGACTCAGATTGCATCTCCTTGCTGTATGTTATCCTCCCTGATAATAAAGCAGCATCCACCTCCCCCTTGTGGTCCACTGCAAAGAGCATCCCAGCAACACAGGTTACTAGGACAATCTGGTCCTCTTGAGTCTCATTCCCTACCAAAGGCCACCTAATCATATCAGCATTGCCATAAATGGGTCAGGCTCCAAAGAACTGTGCTTGCAAGAGTACATTTCCCTTTGGCTCACTGTCTCCTTGTCATGCATTGCCCTGCTGAAGTACTATGAAGGGGCAGATAAAACTGTGCCAGGTAATGCTGACGGCTTTAACACAGCATAGTCCTATGTTGATGGCTTCCTATAGGTCTAATTCATGAAAATAAATTGGCACATGGAGTCTTTATTATAAGGCTCCTATCCCAGAATAAATAAAGAGAACTTCAGACTAAAAGAGTGGAGCTTCAGGGAGCAAGCCTCTCCACAGGGAAATCACACCCAAGGTCCAACAACAGACCCTAGTGATTTTCTGAGGCAGTGACCGCAGACCCAGCCATCGGTGCAGACTGAATTGCTCATCATTCTAGCCTTCACATCAGGACACCCTGCAAAGCCTGCAGGAAGCTGTTGATTGCTATGAAACCACTGGGACTTTTGTCAATTTGCAGCACAGCTTTCTGCTTATCGAGTGTAGAAACAAGACAGGGACAAGAAGGGAAAGAGGAGAAGACTGGAGATGTGTAAGGTCCCTCAACTCCATTGCTAGGAAATAGCCCTATTCAGGAATTATTAGAGGGACTACTACAGGACTGAGAAGGCTCATTAACCAAAGGTGCGTGGGTCTGAGTCTCCTTTCTCCTCAGATCTCCTTTCCAAGTTATTCTATTTGTCCACTTGTTGAAAAGTAACACAGTGCTCTCTTCATCCCCTGCTAGTGGTGGTGTCCATGTTCCCCTTAGAGACTGCAGTCACTCAAAAAGAAAAGGAACAGGAAAAAGCTTCAGGAATGCTCCTGTTTGTGTTCTAGTAATGGCCTTATTGAATTAAAAATGAAGGGTTTCCCCCCATCCCAAAGAATCTTTTAAAGGTAGTCCCACAAAGGCAGATGCATCATGTGGAAGTATATTTTCCTTCCTGTGCTGTCTGGAGCATTGTTTCATAAAATAGTGGACATAGGGTCTTTTTTTGAAGGTTTGTAAAGAATTCTGCTGCTACCTTTTTACTTTGCTTTTCAGATGGCTTGTTAGCCTATAACTACCCCTGTAATGCTGGCACTATACTCTTCCAGATACGTAAGCTAGCTTAAAGGCAGCTTAGACAACATCTACGCTACTGTAGCAGTATTATTGTAAGACACAGAAGACATTTTTAAATTACCTCCATGTTTTCCCATGCCAGGGCAGCTATTTATAAAGAGACCCTGAAATGAAATCAGCCTAAGGATCTCCCAAATAAAAGGCTTCAGAAGAGAAAGTAGCAGTAAGTACTTTTTCTCTTTTCAGTGCAAATGGCCGCTGTTATGAATAAAGCATCATCCCATGCCCAGGAGAACCACACTACACCTCTCCTTGCTTTCTTTCATTTAGAGACACAGATATTCTTGTAATACGAACACACAGATGTTCCTAGAAGTATGTGATTTTCATGCAGATGATGTCCCTCAAAAAAACCCAAAGAAGCCTTCTCCAAAAGACACCTGAAATAAAATCTGAGAGGAACGTATATTATATTGTAAATACATTTTCTTTGAGGTCCACAATGGCTAAAGGCCTCCCAGAAGAGACCTGCATTTCATCTAGTCTGTCAGCCAACTTTTTACATGCAAGAACATGACCCCGTATCTGGGAACAAACAATTTCCATTTTTGCTTTGATAAATTTCTTCTGCCTTTAACCAGGATGAAAACTAAGCATAGGAGTAATTACAGCCACACATGATTCTTCTCATAATTACTAACATGTAGACAGAGGAACCAACCCATGGTTTATTAAAACCAAAGCAAAAAAGTCCGTGTTCATTTCAGTGGAATCAGAACTAGCTCGGATATCATATTTGGACAGCAAGTCTCAAATTTATGAGACAAAAAACCTGCTACTTATTTTCAGTCAGTTCCCAAATCATCTCCAACATTAGTCTATGGACAGCAAATCAAAATGGATACTATGAAAGTTTCCATTTTAAGTGCTTTTACAGAAGAGGCTAGAATCTTCCCTTTAATAAATTCACCACAGATAGAACAGTCACTGCTGTTCAGGGGTGCATGGAAAGAAGTCATCAGCTGTTCTGAAACCTAGAAAGGCTTAGCTGAGGGATCTGACAAATCCTAGGGAGGGTCTTGAGGTTTATAAGCAATTTGTCCAACTTGCTATCACATGCCAAGAATAGAAAGGAACAAAATATGAAATAGAAACACTGCCCCTTGAGATTCAGAACATCTCTACCCACCTCCATGATTTTGAGATGTAGCTGAATGAGCACAGCGAGGAAGCTTCCTCTCCATATACATCATTTACGCAGCATGTTCCCACCAGTGTGTCACTCTGCAGATTCTACACAGTCAGAGCTTGTAAGCACCTCCTCATGAAAGGCTCCATCTCCTAATAATGAGTAATAAAGCTCCTGAAGGCCATCTCCCACCACCAACCAGCCTGCTAAATCCAGACCTGACTATGGCATTTAAGTGCTTTCCACCTAAATACCAGAGACCCAATGAGATGCACCTCCTGCTTTTTTTTCTTTTGAGGACAAAAACTTTGTGGGAATGAAGTCTTAGCAAAACCTCATATAAAATCCTGCCCCTAATGAGGCAATGGGAGTTTTGCCATCAGCTTGCACTGGAGAATTGCCAGGATCTCATTTCCACTGCCTGACTCCAAGCACACTGAAATCAGTGGGAGCCCTCTGCTTATTCCAGTGTGTACAGCCTGAAGTCCCTAACAATTTGCTTTGTATTAATTGCCTTGTAGAGGCATGTTTGAGTTCACCTCTGAACAGCATGCAACAAATTGCAGAAGTCCTATTCTTCTAGCTAATTTCTCCAAGGCTATTTAAAGAACGTTCTCTGATTCTCTCTGTTGTTGCAAATTCCAGAAGAGAGCCTAATAAATACTATATTTAAAATCCATACTTACTCTTCACTATAAGAAACACTGAAAAACAATAAGAGTTCTTCAACACCTTTGGTTAAGAAAAATGAGACCAACTTTTTTTTTTTTTCTTTTCACCCAGGTCATTAAAGTATATTAAACTGATTTTATTTGTTGGGCCACATTCCAGAAAGGACTTATTATTTAGATGGTTTTAAAATTTTCTCAGGCTTTGGATATTTAATATAGTTTAAAATATTCTTTTTTGTGACCTATATGGCTCTCTTGCTGCCTTCAGTGTAAGTTTACTAACCTTTTTATAACTGAAACATTGGGCATTTGTCGATTCTGCAAGCTTAATGCACCGAAGTCTTGATTCAGAAAATCTCTAAGTAAACAACTTCAAGCAAACCCTTATGTTAAAGTATACACTTAAAGAGTTCCCATAGAGAAGAAAATTATTTTCTTATTTAGCTCTTTATGAGATGAAGTCTTGCTGTAGATATCAATGGATGTTTCAAGAACACTGCAGTAAGCATCCATTTTTCACTCACAGTGTTGGTTTCTGAGTGGAAATAGAAAAACGTTGAGATAATAGGCAAAAACCTATTGACCACCTATAATATTGCTTATAGACCCACTAACAGGAAGAAACCCCAGCAGTATTTTAATCAGTTACATGATTAAATATGCAAAGCAGACATTCTCATCAATTCAGTAATGAATGGCAAAATGGATGATAAGAGAGCATAGACACCAGTCTATTTTCTATTACCCCAGCTTTTCTTTTTAAAACAGATAGGACGGACCAACTGATTAAAATTCCTTTAATTTCCTCTTCTTTTAATGGCAATTAAACTTCTCTAACATGAAGGGAACATAGGGAAAGGCACAAAGCAACAATGCAATACTAATTACCTAGCAAGGGAACACGATGATAATGATTAACCATGAAATTTTTTATCTAGAATAAAAGGATTTTGAATGAAGGAGAATTTTGATTGGCCTTGTGTGCGTGGCTTATTGATACAGACTGAAGGAGTCCTGCCCCAGCCACCCTGGGTGCAGAGATGCTGTCGTGGTACTGTTGCACGATTCTGGCTTTTCACAAAACAGAATTCCTATTTTCTGGTTGGTTGTGCATTTGATCTGCATAATCGCCCCACAGCTATGCAAAACTCCACGCTCTGAGCAGCTGACAGCAACATTTAATCCAAGGTCAGTGATTTCCTTTAATTATTGTAATTTTATTTTCTTTTTTTCAATCAGCCATACACTCTGCATGGTTCTCTGCTCTCCCTGCTGGAACAGATATGTTTCCCCAGCTTACTTAAAACAAAATCTAAAAACCCTACACCAACCCTGGGCAAATACTCTTCAGCAAATGACCCTAACTGTCCAAAAGGTATATAAGAGAAGTAAATGCGCATAGAAAGCAGGAAGACTTTAGCCAAACAGTTTTCACATGGTTATCCTTCCTGCCTTGTCTAACAGTGTCCCTCATTTACAGGCCTTCTGCGGTTGACTCAGAGGACTGAGGGCCAGTAACTGCTGCAGAAGTTACTAAAACAAAGAGGAACCCTCTAAGGCTTCCCTCTCATTCTTTCCTCTAAAACAGTCCTTAATAGAGAAAAGCACTTGAATGGTTGCTATTCTAGAAGCTCTGCTTCTCTTAAACTCACAGATTATGGAGTTCTCCCTTGACAGCCATTCTCCTCCCATAGCAGCCAGGAGCCTTCCCACAGCAAATGGGTAACATCTCATCATACCTTCCCTATTGCTGTGATATCGTACCCACTTTATCACTGGCAGGGTTCCTGCCTGAGAGGTGACAGCAGATGGGACCTAGAGGGAGGTAAATGCATTTCTCAGCTCTATTACCTCCCATGTGGGCTCCTATTTGGAGACCCCAACACAGCCAGAGATGGGTGCTGTGAGAAGCAGCTCCCTTGTGCTCTGTGTAGAAATCGTCAAGGGTCCTGCAGAGGGGCACCATGCTGGGACAGGCAGAAGGAGAGAGTTTTCTCTCTTGGAGTTTATTCAACCCAGCATACACTTATTATTTCCTCAACAGGAAGCCCCTTCCAGTTATCATTATAATAATGCATGTCTCCATGGATACATAGCTTCCTTTATAATAATTCACCCATGAAAAGGCAAGAAAATCAGACAGTAGAGAAAGCACTGAGCTCTCTCCTTTTATTTTTGTTTCAGTCTCAGTGAATAGGAATTCACTTCATGTTTTAGGAGTCATTAGGAGCCTAAAGACTGTAGCAGCTTTTAAAAAATTGGCCACTTAAATCTGAGTTGCAGTGACGTTACTGGTGAGACTGAGTAAAGATGGCCCTGCATAAGAATGAGCAAGTCCCTTCAAAGAGTTAACCATGCAGCAAGCACGAGACAAACCAAAAAGGTCCACCTTGAGATCATAGCTCATGGGGTAATGCACCCAGTCTGTCCAAGTACCCCCATGTTTCTCCAGCTGGCAGGGATCCCAGTGCTGGAAGCAGATGGTGTTTCAGTACTCCACAGGCCAGCAAACACATGTTCAGCTAAGACAGGTAGGTGAGGTAGCCTGACGCCATCTTCCTTCTTTCTCCCAAATCCAAAGCCAGAGAAGAAATATCTGTGTATAACACAAAACAACTCAAAATCTACTTAAATTTGCACTGGCTGCAACAGAGTCAGAGGGTTGACGAGCCAATAAACCTGCTATCGAAAGAAAGCCAATAGTCGAGGAAAACCCATGCCTCCAGATGATGGATTTTTAAAATGCCTCCAGAACCATTCCCCCACTCTGTCCCTGCAATAAACCCTAGACTTCTTGACTTGAAAGAGAAGATCTAACCATTTTTCAGACTCTAATTAACCAAGCCCATCTCCTATACATAACAAATATTCTCTCATTGCAGCTCTTCTAACCAGATGTTACAGCACAGGCACTTTGAAGCAGGAACCCTGTGAAGAACTAAAGGAGCAGGATGTAAAATAACATTATTTTATGTGAGGCAGTAGTTTCACATACACTTTAAGTTGGCTTAAGCTAGGACAGGCACCAGAAAAGGCAGTCCTGCTCCCTCCCCAGGTTCCAGTTGTTTGTTCCCAGCTCCACTCCTTCATCATGCTGACAAGTATCTGTGTGGCCATGTGGAGAAGTCGATCAGGGAACTTATCTGAATGAAAACAATGCAGTCCACCAAAGAGGGCAATTCTGGAATGGGAATAGGGGCATAGGGAGGGTCAAACTGCTGCTCTTGGCAGTAATGTCTGCTTATGCTGGCTCAAAGTGCATGTGAAACTACACTTACTATCATTTAGACAACTAAATGGCATTGTTACAGAAATGCTAGCTCTTGGGTAAAACCCCTCTGTCCTGACTGTTCCCCCATTGAATTAGTGCAACACAGTTATTCACTGAAAGCTATTCTGAAATATGCAGGTTCTTGAATGGTGCAAACCCTATGGTGACTTCAGGACCAGAAAGCGATGACAAGAAGCAAAGCACTATATCATAAGGATAATTCTTTAATTAGGGTCAGTAAAAAACTTTTAGCTGAAGAAGACCAATCAGCTTTGTTTCTACATGTGTATGTAGGACTGGGTGCAATACATGCAGCTGGGTGGGCTGCAAAGTTCCTACTGTGTCACAAGAGCAGGAATTAATGTGGTGGTTACAGTCTCTCTGCTAAGCCTATTTGCAAATGCATGTGATCTAGCTACACACTTCCACAGTGGTAAAGCAGAGATCTGTGCAAACAAAAGATCAGCTTCCAACAAAAGCCTGGGCAGAGCTAATGAGGGCTTTGATCCTACAATTGGATCCATGCAAACATGCTCCATCCATGCCCAGAGGTCTGCTATGCTCAAAAGCAGTTGGACTTTCACCACAGGCAACCACTACAAGAGCTTGGGCTTCATCCAAATGGCCATCAGGAATCTCCATGGGTGTATGCCAGGGAAGAGTGTTTCTCATCTTAATTGATATATTTAGGTTAGTTTCTCAAACTGGGCAGACCAGGCAGGAATCAAACCACCAAGTTTTCTAACCCCAGTAAAGAAGGCAATGTGCACTAATGAAAACAACCTGCACAGAGCTGGACCAAGGAGACAGGGCAAGGATGGAGACTTGTTTTTTGTTGATTTGTCATAATTTTCTCTTATTTAGCTAAACCAATATTAAGTGTTGTACAGTTGCTGTCCATTCCCTTCAAATTTCAAATTCAAATATTTCCAGAAGTCAGGGTTCAATGGATTTCAGAGGATCCTACTTGGACATGGACATGTCAAACTGAAACAATTTAGAAAATAACTTTATGTGAACCCATGCATCTTTGAATGTGAAGACTAACTTTCAAAAAAATGAAATCACAGGACAGAGCTTTCTGGGGCTATATGCAACTCAATCAAACACAAGACAGCAGTAAAAATGGATGGGAAAAATATTGACGGGGCAAGGAAAACTACTTAAGCACCATGTTTAAATTTCGGGAGCATCAATGGTATGATGCCTATAAATAACATAACTGGGTTTCTTTAATGCTACTTTAGACCTGTCTGCAGTGTTCTCTGGAATTTGAATGACATGATATAATCAAAGCAAAACACTCCAATTTGTTCCCTGGTTAGTTGCTTTAGAAAACTCAGAACATAATATATTTACCAGCCAAATGGCCAGAGTAAACAGCTTAGTTAACTCAGCCTCATTTATCTTTTAATTCATTCTAAAGCAAAGGTAATTGTTTGCTGGTTTTCATTGCAGTTATTAAGATTTTTATTGTCAAAAAGTTCTTTTACAGATATGCAAATATACCTGGACATTTTATCTAGTATATTGTTATAATATTCAAATTAATAATAAAGTAAACATTATAATAAAAGCAAGATAACTTACTGCCTGGAAAACCTTATGCTTTGTTTTTGACAGAGTTAAACCAGTGATGACAATTCATATTGTTTCTAATTTGCCTGACAATATTTTGCATGTTATCAAAGACCTAAAATAAGCCTAAGGAAAGGGAAGGAAAAATATGACCTGAATACACCCTGCATTTAAAAATGCAGATAAACAACTGGAAACTTAAAGATATTTTTCTGAAGTAACAGACAAAATAAAACCCAGTTGTGCAAAGCACAACATTTTTTATATTAAAAAAAAAAAAAAACCAACTGAAAAACCAACAACAAAAAAATCCCAACCAAAACCAAAAAAACAGAAAAATGAGCCCTGTTTCAAGAAGACTGGCTACAGCTTACAGTTTGATGCCCAACATTTTATTTTGCTGTTATTTCTTAGATTTAGAGATTAAAATACCTATTTTGATAATCAAGTCTGTAAGAAGACTAGCAAAAAAAATGGAGATTTTCTCTGACCCAAATCCCAGACAGTAACAAATGCTAAATGGACACTTTTGAATGTCTGTATAGAAACACCTATAAAATGAGCTAGCAGTTTTATTCCTGTTTCTCATTTAGAATTCTCCACATCATCAAAGCCATCCACTGTTATTGGCATTAATTGGCACGTATCTCAATAGAGATGAGGATTGAAGAGGTCCAAGACTGCACAGTCCTCACTGTATTTTTGAGTTGATTTTATTGTTTCAGAGCCAAGGCACACTGGCAGCGTCACCAGCACCACTACCGGCTGTAGCACATTCTGTGGTTAAATGGAAAAGAATATAATTTTTTGGCTTGGCCCTCTTCATAATTCCTAGCTAGAGAAGCTAGCTGGGTGGGAGTGTTGATCTGCCTGAGGGAAGGAAGGCTCTGCAGAGGGATCTGGATAGGCTGGATCGATGGGCCAAGGCCAACTGCATGAGGTTTAACAAGGCCAAGTGCCGGGTCCTGCACTTGGGTCACAACAACCCCATGCAACGCTACAGGCTTGGGGAAGAGTGGCTGGAGAGCTGCCTGGCGGAAAAGGACCTGGGGGTGCTGGTCGACAGCCGGCTGAACATGAGCCGGCAGTGTGCCCAGGTGGCCAAGAAGGCCAATGGCATCCTGGCCTGCATCAGGAATAGTGTGACCAGCAGGAGTAGGGAAGTGATCGTGCCCCTGTACTCGGCACTGGTGAGGCCGCACCTCGAATACTGTGTTCAGTTTTGGGCCCCTCAGTACAAGAAGGACACTGAGGTGCTGGAGCGTGTCCAGAGAAGGGCAACGAGGCTGGTGAGGGGTCTAGAAAACAAGTCTTATGAGGAGCGGCTGAGGGAACTGGGGCTGTTTAGTCTGGAGAAGAGGAGGCTGAGGGGAGACCTTATCGCTCTCTACAACTACCTGAAAGGAGGTTGTAGTGAAGCGGGTCTTGGACTCTTCTCCCAAGAAACTAGCGATAGGACAAGAGGAAATGGCCTCAAGTTGCGTCAGGGGAGTTTTAGACTGGACATCAGGAAGAATTTCTTTACCGAAAGAGTGGTTAGGCATTGGAAGAGGCTGCCCAGAGAGGTGGTGGAGTCGTCAACCCTGGAGGTGTTCAAAAAAGGTGTAGACGTGGCACTCCAGGGCCTGGTTTAGGAGTCATGGTGGTGTTAGTTGATGGTTGGACTTGATGATCTTAGAGGTCTTTTCCAACCTTAATGGTTCTATGATTCTATGAAGAGAAGGGAGAGGAAATGCAAGAATGAAAGAGTTTTTTCAAATTGTGTGACTCCTAAAACCTTGGTAGGAGGCTTGCTAACAACCAATGTTTCTGTGCTCAGTATCTCAACACTGTATGCTTTTTTGCTCCTCTGATGGTCCTGCAGCAATTAGCTATCAAGCATTTCTGAGCTGTACCAGCATCACTGCTAAAAAATGTAAGAACAAAAGATTGGACAGAAAAAGCTATGTACGTTTTAAGTTCAGTTAGATATCTGAAGAAGGTGTTTACCAAATAGCAAAAATGTACTAGGAGAAACATTTAATGTTAGGTGTATCAAAAGCATTTTATCAACTAGGGGGAAGTTGGAAGTACATTCTAGTAACATGGTACAGATACAGTATTTTACAGAGTGCTATTTACTGAACACACTCTTATATAAGAGGCTGACACAGTCTGAGACTGCTACATGATAAAGTATCTTATGCAAGATGCTGACAGTCTAAATAAATTATCCAGGTTAGAAGCTAAACTTTGGAATCCAGCAAGGTATCTAATGAGCTACTGGCTCCCTGGGTGACTGGAACACCAATGGGGAAAAAAGAACAAAAAGTCAGGAACCTAAGAGAAACCAGTACAAACCAGGAGTGAAAAGCCAAGAAAATTCTTATGGAACTCTGAAACCATCTCTCCCCTACAAAAAGAACCATTTCCCATGGGTACCTTGTAACAGCCCTAATACAGTTGGAGATTATTGGCACCACAGTAATAACACTCTACCTACAGCTGCTATCCTTCATTCCCAATGACCTAAAGCAGCTTCATTTATTACAGAATTTTCACAGAAATAAGAATAGATCCAAGTCTGCTGCAATCAATGGAAATACTTCCAAGAGCTCGAGAGGGCTCTGAATCAGGCTCATATTTCACAGCAAGTACAAGTCTTTGCTTTATCAGATTCACGAATACAGTTCCTGACTGACTTATAAAACATTCCTCTAGAGAAAACCAAAACTCACCTAAATTAAAAGACAATGAAAACTCAGCAAATAAAAAGAAGCTGTTCTGTTACAGTGTGCCATTTACCAAGGGAAATCACCACCTCAGGATATATCTCCGGCTCTACACCTATATCCCCAGGGAGAGACTGTGCAGGGGCACAGCACTCACGCCCTGGCTGCTGCCTGCGAGCTGGCTGGTAGCAGCATGGAGACTGGCGCAGGTGGGACACTGCCACAGGGTACCTCCCAGCCTCAGCACATCACGCACTCCAAAGGGTGCACACTGCCACGCTGCCAGCTGCACTTGCAGTCTCATGATCTGGAGTGTAACAGCATGGTGTCGGGGCTTCCCTTGGCCATGCGGACACAGCCACTGAGGTAAGAATTTCTATTAAAGAGTTAAACTGTGTATACTACTACTTAGAAAACCTCTAATGGTTTTAGATAGGAGAAAAAAATTGGTTTTGTTTACTGGAAAGAATCACTTACCAAACTCTGGAATATGGACTGAACGCTTACAGATGTAAAAGAATTTTCCCCAGAATTTATTCTTACAGGATAACAAATTGGTTTCTTCCATATCCCATGGCCACACCAAATATTGCTCAGGTTACTGCTACAGAGTAACCTCCTGCTTTGCTAACAGCTCAAGGCGGGGGCGGGGGGGAAACCCAAACAAACCAACACAAAGAAAAAACAGACTCCTTTTGGTACACTGCAAACACAAACCTGTGCTTGGGAAACAGCAATTCTCATCCTTTTAAGGTTTGTACAGCTGTGCTTATTTTCACTGTTTTTCTCTATCATATGGATTTTTTTTTTTTTTTTTCTTTTTACAACACTAGAACATACTGGTCTTCCAACCCAAGAAACACAAGAATGAACACAACTCTTGTTTCCAAAGACAGGAGGTTTCCAAAGTCAGCACCCTGGTTGTCATTTTGGGTGCTATCTTTTGCATTTCAAAATTACACAGCAAACGAACTTCTGCTGGACTTAAATGACCTGTTTTCAACCACTCCAATATGTAGCACTAAAGAGCATAATCTCTTATTAGTATGCAGACATGTCTGATGCCTTTAAGAGAAAGATCCCTCTCATAAGTTGAATTACAGCAAAATGTTTACCCGAAACAAACACATGGGATAGTTTAGATATCAATATCCTTGTACTTACTTAAGAAAAACAATCCTTTACAACATCAGTAATAAGCTCAATGCCTCACTGTGCAGTGACCTTATTTCTTTCTAGCCAATACAATCAACGTAAAATTCTGTGTGCAAGAATAATGCAAGATGGGCAAGCATCTGAGCTCCAAAGTTGTATGTTGTGACAGCAATCCTACAGTTTCTTGGAAAAAATTTTGTGTACAGCTGTGTTTTCCTTCTCATTACCCAAAAACTATTATGGCACTTTCTTACACACTCTATATGCATCAATATACAACATAGGTAGAGTGATCGCCTTAGCCAAAGCGCAGAAAAAGCTACAGGGAAGAAAAAGAAATGCTGTAATCTGCAGAAAGTCTTTTCATAGCCCCAGTGCCAAACTTGGCTAGTAACTATCATCCACAGACTCTTCTGGAGGAGTGTATTCTTCCCTCTCCCTCACAAGTTGCATTACAAAAGAAATATTTCTTTTATGGCATTAGTGATAATGAAATCCCAGCCTGATGCTACATACCGGGTGAGAAGAATAGGCCAGCTTTTGTGGGGGCTGACATGACATTGCCAAATGCTTCTGGGCCACCTTGAAGAGAGGCCAGTTGGGGCTAACTTAAATGTATTCAGAAAACAAAACAAAACTTTATTATCAGTTTGAATCCTTTCCTCTCAAATGTCTTCATTCACGGCTTGGCTTGGAATGCCAGCAATGTAGGGCAGGACTGCATGAAGGAGGCATTTATAAAACAAAACTTATTAGAAGTGATAACCAAGGGGTACAACTTTATGCTGCACAGGGCTGTGCAAATTGTATTATAAAGGACCTCTTTGAGAGGTAAGAGACAAGTCTTGGCTCTTACTGCCTGGGCTGATGGCATCTGGAGACCACCAAGGACTTTTAGATCTCTTTGCTTTATACAGACCACCTTTTTTTTAAATAATCTTTAATATTTCTGAGAGCAAAGAAGCTTTTTGCAACAGACTGAAATGCCCCGGTGCCTTCTAGGGTCTGGAAGCATGGTGAAGAGCAAAGAGCTAGGTGGAAACAGCAGACAGGTGAAGAAACTAAGGGATCTCACCCTTTCTGAACTCTAGAAACAAGTTCTATCGTGCACAGCTCTTCCTAGTTGCCTGCTGCTCTGTGTGTTGTCTTCCTCCAAGAATGACAACCTTACAACCACACGAGCAGCAGACAGATGGTTTGTCCGGATAGGTTCTCATCTCCACTCACAAGAATTCCCCCAACACAGACTAAGGATTATGTTCAACATTCATTCACATCAGTGAAACTCCATTGATTTCGGGTGAATGGAGAAATTTGTTCATATAACAACTGTACACCCAAGATCAAGGCAACTATAAATAGACAGCTTGGATATCTGATTAATGGTAGGCACCATCTGATCTTAATTAAGAGTCAATCTGTTAACTCTATGTATTGAGAGGCTTACCTCCTTCCCTGGGTTTGACATATGCACCATACGGTTCATTTTCCAACTGGGAAACCTGCTCTATAAACCAATAGCAGTTCTCCCAGGTGAAATACTGTGTTTACAATTCTATGACATAACACAGCTAAATTACTTACATGATCAAACACTGAATATGGAGAAAGCTTTCCATCTATTTTTCAGGTATGCACAGCCTATTTTATGAATTTCACATTATCTTTTTCAGCAGGCATTTTAATCTGTTAACCTGCCCACCAATGCTGATAAACAGAGACAGAATAAGAAGTTTCCCCATCCCCTTCCTTTCTAAATACTAACACACAGGTAAACAAGCTCAGGATTGAATTAAGTCTTGAAAGTCATTGTATTGCAAAGTTCTCATTGCTGATTAGATGAAAACAGAAGGTTTATGAAACATCCCCGTCATTTTTCTTGCTGAATACAAAGCACTGTCTCATTCTAGGCATCCATATTTAGCCTCTCCCTATCAGCACAGAAGACAGGCTGTTTCCTCTAAAGGACAGCCTGGAACTAATCTCTATCCATTGACTTTACAGTACTGAAATTAAATGGCTAAAGTTAGATCGCTACCTGAGTCACTTCTCCTCTCGCTTACCAAATAAATTACACCTGTGTGAACACTCTCTAGGTTTCTTTAACAACTGAACTTACTTAAAAGAACAAATGATTTTCAAAGGGATCAAAATTGCTGAAGTAGCTGTTCAGCAATCTAAAATGTCAATGCCACCCCAAACAGGAATCCAGCCTGGCTTTTTGGTTAGAGCTGCTCAATATTTGAAATTCAAAATGTTAACACAATTTCTGAACTTTAAAAAGTTTACAAAATTACAAAACTCCCTTAGCGTCCCCCCATTAAAAGGTGTGTATTTGTGTATACATACATATATGAAAGAATGAACTTTTTAACATATTTCAACATGGTGAATTCTACACATTGAAAGGAGAAATGGAAACATTGCTTCCAGAACAATGTACTTGCCTGTCTTTCTGATCACTGCTACCATGATTCCTGCACTAGAAATATCCATTCTGGCTAGGACAGAAATAAGTTCTGTCTTCATCTCTATACTAGTACTGTTACTGAAATCATTAATTAGTGAATAATTTGCAATGTAGATGTTTCTCTCCAGAAACTGCATGGAAACAAGAAAACATTTAATTCAAGCTAATGAGCACTTGTCAGAGTACAATAATTTTGGCTACTTACAGAAGTATTACTACTCAATGTAAGGAAGAGCAGCGGGATCGCTCTCTAAAGCACCCACCCCTTCACATACAGTGAAATGTTAAACCTCAAGGTGAATTTGTCAAATGGGCTAGAAGGGGACTACTAGGAATGCCTAACTGGCATTCCTGACTACCATATAGATATTTAGTATATTTAAGGACCTCCCACCGCAGGTGACAGACAAATTATCAGCACACCCGTCTCTCCCCTGTCTAGCATGGAGGCAGAGACACTGCAGCCAGCATTTGCCTGTGTTATTTTACATTACTGAGGGGTTTTGTGTTCAAATGATAAACTGTGCTCAGTGACATTTTCTGTCATGGTCTTTGCACTAAACTGAGCTCTGAAGAAATCAGCTCAGCAGTAGCAGTTGGAAGAGGGTAAGTTGCACAGCGAACAAAGACAAAAATTACAGCTGAAGAGCCTTTATCCGTAAGTACCTGTCTGTATCTGCAAAGCTGCAGAAAAGTTGACCAAGAGCAGCAAGAACTCTTTCACCAGCTGCCTCAAAAGAGGAGGCACCAGGATGTCTTACCTATAAACCACAGTGTTATGGAGGTGTGCAAATGAGGGAATACTGAGAGAGAAGGAAAAAATATTTTTAAAGTTCTGCCTTTTGTACAAGCTTCCTGCACTACCTGTAGTTTCATCACGTGTGTTTTTCTAACCATCTTTCAGTAATATTCCTTAATTACACAGCACAGTAATGAAATACACTCAAAATCAGTCGGAAATCTGCAAAGCAAATAGACTGTGTACAGCACATGCGGAGAAGGGAATCGGCTCAGCTCATACTATTCAAACAAAAAAACGTGCATTTCCAAGATCTCTACCACTGCCACGCTGCAGCACAGCAAGGTTTTCAAGTTAAATCATTGCATAATATGATGGTAATGAGTTTCTCAGCAATCATTATGTCTCTGTCAGATGGTAATAAAATGGAGTATTTGTCTCTGTTCTTGGTGCACTCGGAGAATATGCAGATATGCCAGTCCTCATTACATCTTGAGAGAAACAAAACCCATTAGCACAGGTGCTATATGTTTTAATGAGGGAGACATGTAGAAACTAATCCAGGTCAATTATAATGAAATGGTTACACCTAGCTGAAACTGATAAAAATCTAATTACATCCATATCAATGGACTGTTTCACAGAGGCATGGTGTTGATCTACTCATGGTAGCAGTGTATAATGGGCTTTCAACTAAATGACTTTAGGTAATTGGTAGGTAAGGAATGATGTTTGTGTGGTAGGTGCTGTTTTTCAAGTGTATATCAATACGTAATAGAAAATTAATCCTTTGGGAAAAAATAATTTTAAACTGTTCTGTTTCTTACAGTCAAAAAGGAGAGGCTTATAAGAAAAAGACAAATCTTATTCTGTTGATAAGTTATAACGGAAACAGTTTGCAACTTTATACATGTCAATGTAAAGGTAAGAGTCATAACTGAAATCGTAACTACAATTTTCAGGACTAGATCACAGAAACCTAGAGATACCCAGACAGCAACGTACTCACTCTTTTCAGCTGTACTATAAATAATTTAGCAACTGGCCGTATTTGGCCCATTGTTTCAAACTACCCCTCCATGCCAAGCTTACCCAGGGCTTGTCCATCCCAAGCCACGTTTGGGACAGAGTGGAGAGTGGTTAGCTGTTAAATACAGGATAGGCAAAGTGTGCTCATCCCAGACAGGGAGGATACAGGACAAGTTTCTAAACTAGCATCAACCCATTCATGACACTCACTGTGTGGTCAGGAACCTCAAATTTAAACTTTCAAGAAGAGACTCAGCCTGCCCTCAATAGACATTACTGTCGTTAGCATGAGGCTTGCCTGGCTATATTTTCATAGCTCTGCCTTAGCAAGCCCTGCAATCTGCTGAAGTCATCATCTGCTTAAGACTACAAGGCTGGGAGGATAAACGTCTCCAGGCTAAGCAATGGTCTGCTTGATGTTAGCCTCCATGAGCAGTAATCAGAATACGTTTTGTCTTGAATAGGCCATGTGTAGGGGTGAAATGGCTGCCTAATTTTTTTCTTTTATGACTTACATCCTGAAAGGAAATACAAGCTCTGCTATGAGACTGCTCCAAATGAACTCCAGATGAAATCTCCAACTGGCCCAAATTCCCACTGACTTCAGTGGATGCTTTGAACATCGCACAGGCACAAAGAATGAGAGTCTGATAGCTCTAAGCTTGAAAACGTATTCACATATGGCTGCCCCATTTGTTCCTAACTCACTGAAAGCAATGGAATTGCTTCCATGTTATACATGTGTGTAAGCATTTTTCCAGATCACAGCCATAAAGCACTAGATAAAAACAGTTGTAGAGCATCATATCTTCGACAGTTGTCTGTACTAGATGATTCACAGAATTACTTTCCTCCAGTCATCCATTTATGTACTTCCTTTACCTGCTTTAATCCTTCTTTGCTTCTTTTTGCCTAAAGAGAAGTTGCTTTAAATCTGTATTTTCAGCTCTTTTACCTGCTATGCTTCAGAGAGTTACAATGTTAAAAAATATTTACTCTTTCCATTTAGCCTACAAACCTATGCCTGATACCAAATGGCACCAGATTTATTTCTGCCATTTGTATAGCATCTAAATATACCCCCTTTCCTTCTGTGGCATAACTGGCAGTTTACTAAGAGGGCCTTCAGGATTCTCCAGGCACGCTATGTACTATTTCCCTAAAGGATAATGACGGGGAAAAGAATTGCAATCAAGTTTACATATTTCTTTGGAAATGGGTTATTTAAAATTCAAATTCACGTTAAATAATAATAATTGTTGGAGTAATAAAAAGTCTCTTTTGCATAAGTGACTGTCGTGGTTTAACCCCAGCCGGCAACTAAGCCCCACCCAGCCGCTCGCTCACTCCCCCGCAGTGGGATGGGGGAGACAATCAGAAGGGTAAAAGTGAGAAAACTCGTGGGTTGAGATAAAGCCAGTTTAATAGGGAAAGCAAAAGCCATGCACACAAGCAAAGCAAAACAAGGAATTCATTCACTACTTCCCCTCGGCAGGCAGGTGTGCAGCCATCTCCAGGAAAGCAGGGCTGCATCACACGTAACGGTTACTCAGGAAGACAAACGCCATCACTCCAAACGTCCCCCGCTTCCTTCTTCTTCCCCCAGCTCTATATGCTGAGCATGACGCCATATGGTGTGGGATATCTCTTGGGTCAGTTGGGGTCAGCTGTCCCGGCTGTGTCCCCTCCCAGCTCCTTGTGCACCTGGCAGAGCATGGGAAGCTGAAAAGTCCTTGACTTAGTGTAAGCACTACTTAGCAACAACTAAAACATCCCTGTATTATCAACACTGTTTTCATCACAAACCCAAAACATAGCCTCATACTAGCTACTATGAAGAAAATTAACTCTATCCCACCCAAAACCAGCACAGGGAATTTGCTAAACAGGGATTTAAAAGTCATTTTTCAAAGTGGCTACAAATAATAGTTTCAAGGAAGCATGTGTATTTTCTCACATACCAGCGCTCTTGCTTTCTTGCACTGAAATCTTACAGCTTGTTTTTTGAAAACCTGTCTTCATCTCAGAAGACCTGTCCTCTTTTCACTCAGCAGGTGTGCTCACAGCTTAGTGTGGGACCAACTTAAAGATACCCAAAGCAGCTCTACACCAGCTGTGCAGCCAAACAGAGCAGTGGGCCGCAAGTATCATGTCCAGAATACGAAACAGCCTGGGCACATCGTGTTTAGCCCTTTCCATCATTATGAGTGCAAATCTCACTTTCAGGTGGCTATGCTGTTCTGAAGCTTAATTCATTCAGCACTAGCACATCACTCTAAGTGCTCTACTTCATGGTCAAGAAGACACAAAGTTACTGGGGAAGATATCGAGGCTCTAGCTGCACTCATTTCACAGTCCCCTGACACATTCCCAGCAGTCGAGTTGGTCTCAGTGCATCAAACGTGAAAACTGCAGAGAAGCTGAGCTACTGCAGTGAGGAATCTACCCTGAGCCTTTTCACATGATGCAACAAGAGACCAAGAACAGTAGAGTAGAAAGACTGAGGGGAATAACCACAGAGATTAAGATAGGTCCAACACTACTGAGTGATTCAATAGTAGAGCCAGCATGTAAATAGTTGCTCTGTTCGTAACCAAAGACAAAGCTCAGGTGTTCCCCAGAGCGTGGGGAATTCTAATCTCACTCTCATAGAAACCAACTGTTTGACCAAGAACTTGCCATGTACCGTCTCTGACCCAAGTTCTTCTTGCTTTCAAGTGTTATACAGGGGCAACAGGACAATTAAATCTTAGTTGTGCTGAGCATGAACATGTTGCCATTTGGGCGTCCATCAAACAACCGCCATTTGTCAACAGAAAACTATGAAAATCACAACATACATTAAACAAATTCCTCTCTCTCCTCTGAAATATTAACCTTCATTTGCTCAGTAGTAATCACAGCAGTAACAATCCTCTTGCTGTGTCTCTGTCTTTCAACCTCCTAACACTGCCAGAAAAAGACAAAAGCAGGCTTTTTGCACCAGTTGAACGGGTAGCCAAATTCCTGCCATAATATGAACATGAAAAAAATTATTGTATAAGACTTCATGTTGTCTACAGCAGACAGACACTCTGTAGGTGAGACAAAAGTGAAGCCATGTTTGCTGCTTATATATTTTCTCATTTGCTGCTTATGTATTCTCTCAAATTAATAAGAGATAATCTGTGAATGGTCTACCGCCTATTATATTGGTTTGCAGTTATAAATCAGATCTGGGGCTTTGCATGTCACTGACTGAGATTAGATCATGTCATTACATAATACCTGATAGCCTTTGTAGAGCTGGATCTGTAGTGGCAAGCTTAGCGCAACACTGATAAATCAATCATTTATAGATTTCAACAATCAGGAAATAGCCTTACAGATTTACTCAATGCCTTATTTTCTCCAGTCCAGTCAACCCATATATAAATTACAAGAGGCTCTTGTCTTTTTCACTATTATTGCTTATTTTAAAAGAGCTTATTTAGAAGTTATCAAGAATCCATACACACTTATTCACCAGTGTAATTGCCTGGAAACTTTTCAGCCTTTCTGGTGTGACATTTTTCACCTTGAAAGGGACATTTGCATTGAGAGTTGAAAGCCATTTTAAAACTCAAGGCTGAGAACACCTAGGATTGCTATTACTCATCTTTACCAAGCACTGACAGTTTTAAACCTCCTGAGTACAGAGATAGCTATGTAATTTCCTAAGGGAGTCAACTATTGTGCGACACCATTGTTTTCACATGATAGCACTTTCAAATCATTAGTCCACAGAATTCTATACATATCTGTAAACAGGTATGATTTATAGCTTGTAGGATGGAAAATCAGACTTAAAATATTACATTTTAACAAAAAAAGTTGTACTAAAAAGCCCCTCTGGATTTCTGAGGAAAATGCATCATCACTTTACTACTTACATTGGGATAGCACAGAGGAGGGATGAATAAAAACCCCATTGTGGTGGGCAGCATGTAAATACAGAAAACAACAGTTCTTCCACAAAGAGCTTAAGCTCTGCACTTAAAAATACCTATCTGAGATATCACAAGGGACTGATAATGAAAAAATCAAAGTATAATTAATTATTATATAAAAAATAAAATTGGATCCACAACCTTTTCTTTTTTTTTTTCCTTTAAAGAAAAACAAATGGAAATAATCTGCTCTACCACATTTCAATAAAAAGGATATTACAGACAACCTAGATTTTAAATAAGCTCCCTATAGCCACCAAGGCTGGATCCATGTGTGATTTGGGATGATGTTTTCCAAACTTTGGAAAAGGACAACAGGTTTGGGGTGCAAAACCAAGAAAGAAAAATCAGGCACAGACATTGGACAATAAAATTTGTTTTAAGGGGCCCAATAGCCTTTCTAATAAAACAGGCTAAAACAAATCAAGAATAAACATGAGACTTCAGAACTGCATCAGTGTAATTAATAAGGGGTAACTAATAAACAAAAGTTCTCAAGGACCCACACTGCAAGCATAAAACAGAGATGCCATGAGGTAATTCTGAAGGACAGACTAAACTCAATACTCCCTAAATCCTGCCAATATTTACTCAGGAGATGTTCAAAGGCCTGTCCCATTTAGATCTCAATTAATTTAACTAGATTATTATAATCCATCCTGCTTAAGTTCCCCTTCACTTTTAAACCATCAGTTCTATCCCTAGAGTTTTCAAAGGCCCAATCCTGTATGGCACCCAGCGGAAGGCAGCTCTGTCATAGGAAGTCTAGATAGAGTTACCATTTATAAGTGACAGCAAGTACTAAGAAGCTTAGAATGAAGCATCACAACTTTCCTCATCTCTTTCATTTTTATATACGTACCACACAAACACGCCCATATAGTGTGGAACACAACTAACTTAACGCTACTTTGTCTACTTAACACTGCACTCAGTACGTGTAAGGATTCATCATTTTCTGGATAATCTTTTCAAATCCCGTCTATCTGTCTTTGTTAAATGCATCTCGGTCTGAAAATATCTTTTTATCTACAGCAAATTCATACTCTCAGAATAACTCACTATCTTTAATCACAGTGATCCGCTCCCCACTCGTTGTAGCAGAATAACAATTATTTTAATTGGGTAGCCCCAAGGCAATGCAGCCCCAATGTAGCCCAGAGGCATGCAGTAACAACTTGAGGTTCCTTAAAATATCAGCTGCAAATCAGCTGCAAATATAAGCCAACAATATCACAGTAAGAAAAAACTTTTTTATTTGCTTGCCATTTTCAAAAATAAAAAGATACGGTTTGGTATTAAGTTGACATGAAATGGAATGCTTGTAAAGTTTTGTTTCTGGTTGAACTAAAAAAAAAAAAAATTTAGATTTTTACTGTTTTTTAAAGTTTGAAAATAAAATTTTCAAAATAAAGGGTTTTTTAATTTAAAAAAAATCAAAATGCATTTCATTTGAAAATGGTTAAAAAAGAAGAACCATTATATTGTTTTCCAAAAACAAAACAATTTCATAAAATTTGAATGAACTAATGAAATGCTTTGATGTCGCTGACTCTGTATTTCTCACTAGTTTCTGCTGACAGTTTGACCTGTTTTTACCTTGTGTGGTAGAACTTTATCCCAAATATTTTAACATGTACCATAAATACATGGAGTGGGTGAACTCTGACTTCATACAGGATACAGTGGTGTTGTGATATCACATCTGAAGCCTGACTGAGACAAGTACTGAAATGTACAGGATTGTGACCTTAAAGTTATCAAGTGGACATTCATAGACCACTTTAAAGAGCAGAGCTTCAGAAAAATACTACATTATCCCACATCAATAACACAACTCTTCTGGAAAAATACTTATCACCAATCTTTCAAGTATTATAAGAAATTGAGCCATGATGTATTCTGCTCATAACAGTGTCCTTATCCAAAGATTAGTTTGTCTAAAGGACAGGAAGAGACTACATTTATAAGGCTTAATCTGTCAAACCTCCATCGGTCTTCTTCCTATTTATCCTACATAACACAGCAGAAGAAAAAATATTCCCCTCTGCTGCTGTAATCAAAGTGATTGTGTTTCACATCAAAAACATTTATTTACTGCATGGATTAAAGGATTAAATTGTATAGGAGTACTTTGTCCAACATTTTGTGCTTGTGCTAGAATTCAGCTGCCCTTAATCTCCATACCATTGACACAGTGTATTGATAAAATGGTTTTCCCGTTATGGCTTGTTTGTTTGTTTGTGATGTATACAGAATTAAAGTAACAAAAATAAGATTCCTAGGTCATTTTCTCCAATGAGGTTAACTCCTCAGCCAGCTTTATTAATGTGCCATGTATCTTCTGCCCAAGAACTGCTCCTTTCTTGCAGAGAAGATAATGGAAATGCATTCCTATTGAATGTGTATGTCTGTAGGACACTTAAAGGCAGTCATATAAAAGGGAGGAGCAGGGGCTATGCCTGTTCCCAGCTGTGGTACAGTGAAGTGAAACAAAGTTGTTAATGTCTTGACCAGCAATCTATGGCTAAATCAACTTTCTGTATGTTTCTTCTCTGTCCTTTTGAGACATTCAGCGAGACCGAGGGGTGTCTGTAGTGCACGGCGGAAACCCTCACCCACTAGCTGCATTCACACCCCACGGGGAAGCTATGGCTGTGTTAATGCACCTATGTATCTCAGAGCAGGGCCACAACAGTTCTGAAAGCATTATGGCCAAATTGCCCTGTTGCTTTGCCTTAGCTGATAAGCTCTACCCTTCATCAGATTGAATTAGGCTGGGCAGATCATCCAGCTGACAATGGTACATTGCTTCTGAGTCTGGAGGTGACTCAGGGATCTCATCCTGTGTTGTTCAGGGCAAAACAGAGGTGCTGTAGTTTCTAGACACCAAGATGGTTCATCTAGGTATGAATGGCAGTTACCTAGAAGTCCAGGGAAAAATGACTAAACCGTCAAAATCACCGCTGACAGAGCAAAAAGCCACCGGGAAACAAATTGTGCCACCATAAAACCCAAAATGTCTCCTTACCTAGACCAGTGGCTATAGATGAAGATATACTGCTTCTAACCTCCTGCAAGAGACTCACTTTTCTGCCACACCTATTGACATACCAAAGCTCTGCGCTCCCACAGCTAAACATCTATTCTGCTTTCTGTATTTGGCTTCAAGGCAGGCTAAGTCTTAGAAATATACCTAAAAAGGTAAAAGATTAGAGATATCCATTCATAGGCAAGAAGAATGAATTTCATTTCCATTGTTCACTGACTACAAAATAAATTCTTCCTTCAGGTTGTTCAGGAATCCATTTCTGAATGGAGCATGAGTGAAATGAATCTACATTGGGAGTCAGTAAACTAGGTTCAGAGTACTAATACTGATCAACAAGACTACTGTGACAATTTCCATGAGATCATGATACCTTCTAAGCCAAATGACCAGAGGTTTTCTGTGCAACGGGATCCAGGCACATCCCATGCAATGACCTATTATTCCTGCAGCCCATCCTATATTAAAAATAAAGGCAACTACAACCAAACATATGGTATTCCCTGTTAGTGAAAGTACTGCTCCTTTGTTGGAAAAAGTTTGTGCATAGCCATGATAGGGTTTAGAACAGAGTTTCCAAATTTAAGAAGGCTGAGCTGAGCTGCCCTTGAGGAAGGCACAAAATTCCACTGTTGTGTGGAACCTTCTTGTGCCCCATCTCCCATAACAAGCCCTGGGACTTATTCCACTTGTGGGAAATGCAATAAGATTGTAATATTATCAACCCTCCATTATCGCTACACTCATTACCCCCAAAGCACATCCATGCATCTGTGTTCACAACAAAATCTACAGCCTGGATAAACTGTCCATGGATGACAAGAATCGACTGCATGACTCTTGCTCTTCTTTCATAAACAGGGACACAGTTCACAATGCTGACACCTAAAAAAAGAAAAAAAAAAATCTGTGACTGACATTTGTGTTAGCAACCAGTTACAGAAGATGAAGCACTTTTCACCTCAGATCTATTGTTTTAGGCTCTCTGCAAATTCAGGCAGACATCACTGCATCAGGTTATATCTATCACACAGTGACAGTTGCCCTAAGAAAATACAGATAAAAATCCCCCCCTTTTTGTCCCCTCTAATTAGATGAGGTACACCCACATATCTCGTTTTCCCAATAATTTTCCAGTTCTCTGCAGCTTTTGCTTCGAGAATTGTTGACTTAGTGTAAGCAAATATGGTAAGCTAATTTAGTATTATTGCCTAATGATCGTGAGAAGGGAAAATAAATTAAGAAGTGTCCCGATCACTCTTTCATTAAACTTTTTATATTTTACAGGGCACACGTTGGTGTGTTGCTGCTGTTGTTTAGGATTATGATGCCTTTAAGGTTTATTTCGTATCTTCAGGCTTCTGCTCTTTTGTGATTAAATGCATAAAAGCAAGTGGAATAATAATTATGTAATTCATGTTCATACACTTCCTCCCACTGGCATGCTGCTTCTTAACTGAAATTGTATTTGATTCATGAACAGCTACCTATTAAAGATGGCGGGGACAGATACTGCAAATCCCTAAGAGCAATCATGAAACAATATTTCAGCTACACCACCGATGTCAGGTCCGTTTGCACATTTTTCTCACTGATTCATGTTCTGTAATCTACCGCTTCAACTGACAGCATTTATCCCTGCTACTTTTGAATAATATTAAAACCATGTAGACATGAATCATACAACTCTAAGTGTGCAGTTCTTACCATTGATTCAGGCAAAATAGGAACATAATTGTTAACCAAATCTACAAATACAGACAGAAAAATTTTGTAACTAAGGTAACTAACTTGTGTGTTCATGTTGTCTTCCACTCTAGGAAAAGTATAATACCTCAAAAGTCCTAAACTAACACATATAAATTAAATGGGAAGAATTCTGCTAAAGGTAAAAGGGGCAACATTTCTTTTCTATGCCTGCATGTAGCTCCTGGGTGATGAAACTAACCATAGCTGAATAGCAACATATTATTTACATAGCAAGGACACTTAAAGACATGGTCCTGCGTTGGGCCTCTCATTGTGCCAAGTACTGTTCAAGCTTTTCCTTTTATGGAAAAGGCAAAAGAGTGACAGGGAAATCAAAAGCAGAATATGAAACAGAAAACAATCTTGAAATTTTCCAGCCTGTGCCCTAGCTAGTGGACATCAGAGTTTCTCTCAAGTCTTCAGACGTAGGCATTGTAAACTAAGATACAATTCATTCAGCTGCATTTCTCTAAGAATGACCTACAGTCGATGGATAATACCAATTCTTCATCTACACTTAATTCTGCATAAATAAAAGGCAGGTTTTTAAGGCTGCGATCTGACAAAGCTACTTCATTCTTTAGCAAATTCATGACTATTCTTTGACTAAATGACATTTAAAAGTGAGAGAAACACTGAGAAGTTGAAGGTAATATTTCTCATTGCAAAGGGAATACATCAGTGCTTTGTCTGATTGGAATCTGGAATGAAGGGTTATGCCATCAAGTTGTGTGTGAGTTGCTCTTAATAAAAACCCTGAAATCCATGGTTCTCTCATTTTACAAAGACAGGACTGAAAATTGGTGAAAATCCTCTTCTCAAGCATTGCTTCTCATGCTGCAATAAATACCAAGAGCTACACAAACACAGCCTAACCAAGTATCCAGTCTTATTCAGCAACAGCCTAAAAAGTTACAAAAAGTTTTCTAGAATAAAATTTTCAGTTATGAAGTGGGGTTTTAGACACTAAATTGAGTTAAACTGACATTAAATCATCCCCACTAACGAACAACTATTGCATCAGTCTATGAACGTATTTCATAAAGAAGGCACGTCCAGGGTTAAAAACACAGTTACCAAAGCTGAGATCTTGTTCTGGGTAGACTTGCAAAAGAGTGCAACAAATTAAGCTGAGTGCCCTGGTATGCAACTATTACTACAGCAGAGCACCATTTTAAGGACTTCATTCATGTCACAGAAAAGAACTGATGAAGCACATAGTACATGTAACTCCTAAAAAATATGTCCGAATGAAAGCTAAACTGGACTTACTAGATAACTTCCCCTGCACGAGTGATAGCTTGTTCTGAGAGCTGAACACAGAATTCCTATCTGTACTGAACCCTCCCACAGCTCTACAGCATCACATCTGTCACAAAAAGAATGAAACAAGTATTTTTGTGTTTTCAATAGTTACCTCATTCACAACATACCAGCTTAGTGAAACAGCCAAAGCGGAGACAAGCAAGTCATCATTTCACCCCAAACTAATGCTTACTTTCTTACAAAGCTGTGAAAGGCTCAGGAAGATTGAGTCTTTCTTTTCCAAAATCACCAGATCAAAACCAGGTAGCAGATGGTCAGAGGAAGGGTCCCCACTATTTCAGTCCCCTAGTATCTCTGTTTAATAAGTCTTCAGTTTTAGATCCATTTCCAGAATACAAAAGATTACAATGCATATTTTGACAGGCCTATTAAGATGTTTCGCTGAAAGAACTGAACTGTCAGAGCTGTGGAAGACTGGACTAGTCTGCATGATAATTCTTGTGCTATACTGTCTTTAATTCACAGGTTAAGGAATAAATTATTGCCCCACTGCAGTCATTTAAGGACCTCTCATGAGCAGTACATAATGTCCTGAAGGTTTTCCATTTAGTATCTATAGCTACACTCAACAATTAAGACTACATCTTTGCAGCAGGGTTGGTTTAAGTTACCTATTGTCAGACTGGCTCCTCTAAACCTCATCTAGTTCATCTGAATGCCACGTAATTCTGAAGCAGGCCTGTGGGATTCTGTGTGTGAGTGAAGCTCTATGCCAACTGACACCCTAAAATTAGCTAGCCTGAACTGAAAGTGCCACCACAAGACGAAGGCGTGGTCCCTTAGATGGGAATCTTGATTCTGGGCAACATTCAAATTCAAGTTAAAGAGAGCACTAAAGATGAGCTATTTGTATAGAGAAACAGGTAAATCCTTTACCATGGTATCATTCATACCTTTCTCCATGCATTCTTGCCTACAGAGAAAACCACTACAGTTACAAACCACACCCAGCAATATGCAGTAACTGCTCTCTAGAAAGTCAGAACCCCGTACACCCACCCAACACTCCCAGCAAGAGTTTATATGCAATATGAAAAAAATACTATTTTCTGTCCAGAAATTTCCAAAGCCTAAAGCAAGAAAAACACATCTCACACAGGATGCATCTAGTTACACATCTGGAAACCAGATACAGCCTGTAAGGCAAATTCATCTGACCCCCCTTACTTTTTTATTGTGATCTTGCCATCTCCTATGTAACTGTGCATGTCCATACATTTAGCCTCTGCTAGTTGTTGCCAAGCATGTGTACTAAAAGGGAAAAGAGGGTAAAGGGGCTATGGAAGATCACAGAATTTTGGACACTGTCCCACAAAAGTGTCTCAAAACTCGTTTAATCCCAACAGAATTGAGTTTGGACCACCCAGACTGCAGTACCTTAACAAGAAAGATAAGAAGATTATTTTAACTGAGAGTAGCATTTTTCACCCACAGACTACAAAGCAAATATGTTTTACAACCTGCCACCCCCCGCCAAGTATCAAAAGTATCAAATCTCCCCCACACACACTTACTTCATACTGGAGAGTGTGCATCACTCACAGAGTTAGACAAGGAATCCTGAAGTCCTGACCCCCAGTCCTCTACAGAATCTCACAAAGACGGAGAGTAGACCCTTCACATGCTCAGGCTAAGAAAAAAAAAATGAAGGATAACAGAGTTTATTGCATGAGATGTTAAAAAATAACATTTATAATAATGCATGCACTTAATTTACAGAATTTTAATATGGCATCTTTCTCTACTTGATAATTGCTATTTTTTTGTTACAGGAAGGAATGGGGACAGCTATTACACAATGAAACAACATTTCAGTGACACCACCAGACCTCAATTAAAAGTTCTGTGCCACTTGTATTGCTTCAAGGGATGGTTAAGCAAGACTGACCCACTGTAAAGTGGTTTATGAATTGCTAGTGATGAGAACTCTTGCTGAATAAGCAGAATAGATTCTTTAATGCCAATTTCTTACAAACAGCAGCAAGGAGTGGAGAGAGACAATAATTAATGTGTTAGTACCAAGAGAAACAAAGAGCCTGCAAAGGTATCTGTCCTTTCCCAGATAACAAACCGAGAAAGCTTCTTTAATATAGCTGGTACTGTAACAGTTCATGGAGGCTGGACTGAGGGTAAGCAGTGGTTGATTGATTAAGGTACAATTCTGACAGCATCTTAGAGCCTGGATAAATAACCTTTCATAAAAAAAAAAATAAAACTAGGCTGCAGGCAGCAAGTGAGGCCTAGCATTAGGGTGTAGGGAACATGAATTTTAAAAGCCAAAGCTAATATCATTTCTAAATATAACAAATGTCTATACCATGTTCAGGAGCACAAGAATCGGGTGGATTAGAAAAGGGCTTTTATTGGCACTTCATTATGACAGCTGATTTCTGGGACAGTTAGAATTTTCTTCTGAGAAATCCAATCAGCACCGATTAAATGGCAAGATACATATTCATACAAAGTGCTAAAGAGGTTTGCATTGTTGAACAGAACAAGAAATAAACAGCTTCTGCCCTCGTAAATCCAAAAGACTACACTGCCAAAATACGGGACAGGGGAGAAAGCACCCACACTAGGTATTGCTTCTCCCGTGGAAACGCAGACATAGCAGAACCTCGCAAACCACCTGAAACTTTGCCATGACTGCAGCATTCGCACCTCATTTCTTACGAGAAGCGTGATACGATCTTTCAGGACTAGACAAGGTCAGGACAAGTTTTATAGCTCACTCAAGAAAGAATTTCCAAGAGCGTATTAACCACATGTAGTGCTTCAGTGGGGTCAGAGAGAAAAGCATCACCTAATGGGGGGGGGGGGGGGA
>WAAD01031563.1:47190-62013 GCA_013389945.1 Fregata magnificens
GGGGGGAGAATAACTGCTTTTTGTAGCACCAAAATCTCCCTTAACGAGCTTCCATGACAATGGCTTCAAAGTCCTGGCTGTACAAGATCCACCCATCAGAGTAAGTTACCACAGCTAAAAACATTTGCCAGGCTGTTTACTGTCATCAGTGGAACAGTCTGGACTGGGGGAATTTCACTCAATTTAATTTATTGCCAATTAACATAAAACTTTAATTACTGACTCAGTTATTGAGGGGGAAAAAAAACCCAAACAATGAAACAAACCCTTAGGGAAGCACCTTTCTTCCCGTTTTGCCAGGCTCAGCTTCAGTCTGCCACCTCTCCTCCCTGCTTCCTAGCCTCAAGTTCCCTTGTTTTTGCAGTAGATTCCACTCGGTCCCTCCCAATCCCTTGGGTAAGGGCATGGGCAGCGCATCACGGTGCCTTTCAGCCACTGCTTGCTTCTTTCTGTTCTCCACAGGTCTTCGCTTCTCACTGCTCCTCTGCTCTGCACGGATCACCTGTAGCTGGGGTCCCTCAGGGCTGCTGCCTTGCCTCAGGCGCACCTGAGCTGCGGCGCCGCGTGCTCCTTGAGTGGCTGCAGTTCCCCCCGGTTTCCCGCACCGGCTGGGACCGGCACAGGGCAGTTTGCAGCCTCCTCCCCACAGGACGCTGCTCCAGCCCTGCTACCCAGACCCTGGCATTTACACCCAGTACACTTACATATGTGGTGTTTTCTGTGCGGTAACCGAAAGAAATAAAAGGTTTCTTAAAGTGAAACATCAGATTATAACAGCAAAGGGAGAAGTTTAAAAGCAGAGAGGGGACACAACACGGCTGACACAGAAATAGCATTTCCTCTGCTCTTTTCTTGAAACTCTCAGGGAAAGGCAATGCTAATTTAGAGCAAATGAAGAGGCCACAGTCAAGACATTAAACCCTAAGTTAACAATTTCACAGACTTTTTGTTTTCCCCTCCATTTCAGCACCTTGAGCCTGCCAACTACCGTTCCACTACCATTTGACTAACACCCTAGAGTGAGCCTAGAGTGCCTGCACACGTGGACGCCGAGGACCCTGACACATCCAATGAACAATGATAAATCACATGCGATACACCAGTTGTTTCACACGTGCTCTCTTGAACCTCTTAAATGTGAAACGCACCCACACTGAGCTGATTAAAAGCTCCTGTGAGTTTGAATTCTTCTCCCTGAATAGGTTTCTACACCACAAAAGAACATTTCACACATCATATTTGAAACAGATCGGAGCCTTAAAAGCAACTTTATTCTACTGCCATTACGAAACAGAGCTTTCATTGTCTGCTGCTGAAATGCTTTGAGTCATCTTCTTCCAGTAATAACTAATCTCTCGCTCGCTCTCTTTGTATCTGACAATTCACGGACAGCCCAATTACAGGAGAGGAAAGCGGCATACCAGTTTCAGAGGGTGGACTCAAACACCCAACTAATGTTAAATGATTTTGTTTTGGAGTATAATTTACTTAAGCAAATTAATTCTGATAATCTACTTTGAGAGCAGACTGTAATAATAAATGGTTAAATTGCAGCAGCATTGTCTAATAAAGACGAAGCTAAACATGATTACAAAAATCAGGAGACTGAAATAATATACTATAATTTGAGCAACCTGACAACTATTTATTCTCCATGTAAAATCCACAGCTCACATTTTTGTCTACAGTTTTGCATGCCAAATATGCTTCTTAGTTACTAATATTTCTGTCACTCAAGCGACCTACCATAAAGCCCACTTCACACCAACACAGGTATGTGTGCAAAAGTCTACCAACATGTATATCTCTATGCACTTCATACAGACTTAAAATATGGCTGGCACAACTTTGGTGTCAAGGACTTGTCACTAGTCACCCTCATGAAGATCCAGTCAAATCTGTCCAGGACTCTACAGGGGAAAAAAACCCAAAAACACAACAGGAGGAATTTTAAGAATGGCATAATGCCCATGCACACAATTTCAGAGACAATTTTAAATTTGATCTCTCTTAATTCTCAAGTGTTTTGATTTTACAGAGTAATAATATGGGCTTTTTTGTGTAATATCTAATCTGAGGGAAGAAACCTTAAAGGGAACACTTAGAGTGAATTGACAATTAATGTATTTCACTTTCAAGTATCTGCTCAGCAAGATGTGAATTGAGCATATATCCCAACTAATGAGACAGAGGGAACCCTTATCTACAATCATAAAAAATTAAATGCAGCTAAGATACATGCCATGTGTTCTTGAAGATAATCAGGAACTTCATACACTGTACTATGTCAAACCACTTACCTGCTAATGGACAGTTGCTGATCACACAAGATATGTCAGATTTCCTCCAGACTCTGAAGAATGCTCATGTGTAACTAAAAGCTTTCAGGATTTACCTCCTTGGAGCCAGTGGTAAAACTCTGCATTAAGACTGTGTAAGCCTTCTCACAAAATATATATATAAAAAAATCATACATTCATGAAAGAAGAGAACCAAGTATTAACATTTGCACATTAACACTGCCACGGACCTCATTAAAATAACTCTTTTTTCCCCTATTAGCCCTGCTCCCTCACATCCCAAGTTTTCTTTTAGGAGTATATTTGAATAAACAAGAGAGATGTCACAAATCTAAAAACAACAACGTTTGTCTCTTTTAACTTACATTCTCATTTTTCCATTACGATTTCTATCATGAACAGAAAAGTGGCTGAATTATCTGATTATTTCCTTTCAGCGAATGCTGCCATCTCTCAGAGTCGGACATATCTAAGACATACAAATGATTAAGGAAAAAATACTGCAACCCCTTTGATGCAGCATCTGCCGTATCTCACAGCTACAAATGTTACAATCTTCAATAAAAGGAAGCCAACAATTCCCTTCAAGTCATGAAAGCACTAAGCTTAGTTGTGAATGACTGCATATAGAGTATGTTGTGACACATGCAGGAAGTGTTATGTTTTGTAAGAAGAAAGTTCAAATTCTTCTTGCCAACATGATTTGATAAGGAAGCAAGTCTTTGCCAAAAAAAAAAAAAAAAAAAAAAAAANTCCAAATCCTTATATGGTCCTCACCACTCATGTATTTGAGCTTCCACTTGTATATACTGGCATACAACATGACTCAATCTATCATTCTCTCTTCGATACATAAGGAGCACACAAACCAAGTGTGGGAATAAAGAGGCCAAGCTTAATTCATCATACAAGGAAACAGAACCATAATCTAGAACAAAAAGTATCTGGTGAGAATAAACCCTTCCTCCCAGCCAAATCCCACAGCAAATCCTTTGATCCACGTAAGAACTATGTTAAGCAGAAAGGCTTGATCCCCTTTATGTAAATGCCTGCATCTCAAGTCCACAAACAGACTTGCCTTACCTGTCATCACGTGGCTATGGCTGAGGGTCAACCAGTTGGCTACCATTCTTTTTTAAACTTTTGAGGGCTGAACGCTTACCACCTGTTTCTGCTGGACCTTATCTGCTACTAACTCTTCTGGACCCAGGGAAGTAGTAGGTACCTAGGAAAGTCATGACTTGCTTGATGAGAGTCCCTTTGCTCTTGCTAAGGTCCTCAAATCAACTAATGGGAAAGGCAGTTGTGATTCAGCTGGGAAAAGCTCTGGTCCATCTTGCCTAGGAAAGAATTGAAAAGAAACTTGCATGGGAAATCCTCTAAGTGAAATAATTTCAGAGAAACATATAATGCATTACTGCAGTTGCAGTTTAAACTAGCAAACAAGTATTTCCAATTCGCTTTTTATTCCAAAACTTCTAGGATTAGATTATTACAACTCCTACACAGAATAAGCTACATTTATCACTGTTCCTTAATGTTGTGTTGTGTTTTACAATGAAATGGAACATTCATTTATTTTCCAGGCTTTTTCTCTAAAATTACATTTTTCCATAAATTCATTATTGCACATTTACTTTTCATTTACAAGAGCTAAGGGTAAAGCTTTCCTTTTCATCTACAAGTCAATAATATCTTAATTTCCATTTTCAAAATTGCATTTTATTTTTCCTGCTATATTACAGTTATATCCCAAGGGGAAAAAAAAAACGCATTTCAGTTGGAGTGCAAAGCATCTTCATTTCTAATACTAGATGAGCTTGTTACTAGTCAAAAAGAACAGGTGCAAATTCATAAGTTAACCTAGCAAAACTACACATTATCCTACATACTATGTTTAATTGGCGCATACTGTAACATTTATGGCTAACTAACACAGAGCAAAATATTCTGTGCTAGCCACCAAAGGCTTCATGCCCAGTACAACACTGGAATATCCCACCTGAAAGGTAATGAAGACTGAGCAAATAACTGATACCTGAGGTCTATCTGACATGACAAAGTGATGCCTCCCAGTCAAACATACAGTAAAAACCTGTTTAACACTTAGGCTTCAAACGGGTTTAAATTCATCAACTTAACTAAACAATTTTGAGTTCATATTACAGACAGGGATGCAAACTCTGTCTGTGTGTGTATTTATATACACACTTGTATATACATACATACATAGCACCTTCTGTCCATCAGCCTCGCTTGTCTCTGCACCTGGTTCAGCGCCGCTAATGGTGTCAGCAGAACTGTCATATAAGATGAACAGTAGAGAGGGACATGTACCCCTGCATAATGCTGACACTCAAGTCCATATCAATTGACTGGTCCTGCTAATGGCGGCAAAGATGAAAGGAACAGGTCTTTTTGCAACTCTGTAAGAGACCTTCGGAAAGCACATGTTGCTTTGTTTTTAAATAATGACTCGACTACAGCCATACCTACCGCAAGCCTTGATCTGCAGGTAACCAATGAGTTAGATGTTGTTCATCTGTTAACTTGCAGGTGAGCTCACCCACCCAGGAAAAGTCATCAGACTGGCTTTTAGAAATTCCCCTTGTCTCTCATGTTATTCTGAAATCTCTAGAAAACGTGTTGACTGCTTAAAAAAAAAAAATAAATTAAAAAAGACCCATCCTTTGCTATAGCAATCAAGACCATCTTTGTTTCTGTGGGAATAGCAGAAATCCCCTAATAGAGTTCATCTGCAGATATAATCTTGACCTCTGAACAATTACTTAAAAGCTGAATTTCTTGTAGACATGAAATAGACTCTTCTGTTAAAAGAAAGACTTAGAAAACAGATGGTTAGCACATTAATTGACTGGCTAGGAAGAAAGACTGTACACTGAAGGAAGAAATTGTCATATACATACTTTCCATTTGCAGCTCTTCTGTAAACAAATTCAACACCACACATGAGAACATCACATCCACATCTCATTAATACAGTCACCACCCTTTGACACACAGGCTGTTTTCATTTATTAAAGATTACACCTGCTTTTGGGTCTTTTCTGTTTAGTCCATAGTATAATATTAAAAATGTTCTAAATAAAATGAATACTATAGAGAGTTTTACAAAATATTTATTTTGAAAAAATCACTCTGTACAAATTTAACATTCTCAACACCAAAGTTTTATAAAAATGCTAACACAACAGAAAGACAAGTGAAACATTAAACTGATCTTTTCTTAAATTACAAAGAAACGGATTCATTCTAAAGAAGCTACTGTAATTCTAAACATTTTTTAAAAAAAAAAAAAGAGAACTTTATAAGATCTTACTTTTTTTTATCTATTACAGCCAAATGCATGTATCAAAGGATGACTTTTTCCATCCTTTTTATAAACTTCCCCCCCAAACACTGTCCACAACTAAACCAAATACTCTAAATGGTTTACACTTTTACTGTACATAGCTTGTGCTCCAGGAAAAGCTAGCACAATTTGATCATCATTTTCTCAGTGCCTAACAAAAAGTCACCTCTATACATTTGGTACAAAATTCTCTGTACAAACCAACTTCGCTCATGTAAATTTGAAGCAAACTTAAAGGAAGAGTATTTATTTGTGCCTTCAATTTGGTATAATGAAGGGACAGTGATTAAGTAAAATTTCACGAAGTAAAATTCAGTAACTGGGAATACTGTCTTTTTTTTTTTTAAATAATTACTATTGTATAAAAAATTTATATATTGGAGGTTATTAGGAATGACAGTCCCTAAATCTAACAGTGCTAGTTTTATAGTCCTCATCATAAAATAATATTTTTCTGTACATTATTTAAGTTTCCTCTCTTCATTTTCAGCTATTTGTGAAAGTTGTTGCTGCATATGAAACAACCTTTCTTAAACAGGAGGAAATGTCCCCTCATGAAATTAAAAACAGTAAAATTGTCATATTACTGTAAACACGATTAAAATGAAGACTGACAAAATGCAGTGTGACAGGTAAGCCATGGTCTGGAAAGCTTTTTTCACATTTTCTTAACACAATATATGGCTCACACCACAAACAGCAGCAAAAAAAAAAAAGCTATTGAAAATTTCAAGTTACAGCCAGGGGTGCCAGGCAGGATCCATACGACAGAGATTATCCAAGCTATTTGCAGCTGCTACCAGAGTGTTGACTTTGCTTTCTCCTCCTTCAAACTGAGCAAGATTATGAAGTCGAGTCATGATAGCAGTAACAGCTTTTTGAACTAGTGAAACCAGCTGCTGGCTGTCCATATTTTCGGGTTGCCCTGCTGCTGAGAGTGGAGAGGAAGTATCCTCTTGTGTTTTTTTGTGCCATGCAATTATTTCATCCCGTAGCACAGTTTTTAGGATGCCATCAACCTATATGAAGGAGAAAAATCAGACTATTATATTTAATCCAAAGAACCATCAGGGATTATAGAATTGTAACTAGATTTTTGTCAACGGCATTTTGACACTTTTGGTCCCGCATTGCGATCTCAGTCTTTTCAAGATGAGCGTGGCTTCCAACTGTCTTTACTATTGCCTCTCAAGGTGTTTCTTTTCAGAAAAAGCTTTCATTATGAAAACACAACACAATGACTCCTACAGAAATGAAAAAACACATAAACTATAGCATATATTAAGATCTTCATACACAGAGACATGTGCATTCTGTTTTTAAATCACTGTATTTGTGTATGAACGTAACTAAATTTATGACTTTTCCCCACACACACGCACACATACACAGAAGTCTTGTGCAAAGATTAAGAGTGCTTTGAAAAGCTGGGGTTGTTTTGCACAACGATTACACTCTCAGGGAATACTGTTTTCTGCCAAACAGGGAAAGAATGCTGACTGCAACATACATATGTATGTATATAATACATATATGTACATACATATGTATATACAGGCCAGTTCTATCCTTGGATGAAAAAGAAATGCCTGCAACAAACAGTTTCCTTTTTTTTCTCATCATTGAGTTGAGTTACTGACATTAATCTGTCAACTCCAACAGTCTTGAGCTTCTAAAACAAACTTCTAGGTATCCAGTCTGAGTCAAATTCACTGTTTGCATGTAACAAAAAAAATTTGTAACACATATAGGTATTAGGCCAACATATACAAACACATATTAAATATATTTCATGGACATTTGTAAAAAAGATGAATGCAGAAAATGTTAAAAGCATTCCTCTTAAGTCCAAAAGATAGATAATCTAAAGCAATAATCGCCACATGCCTGAACTGAGCTAGGCACCCATTGCTCCAAAAAGAATAAATGGGCACCTGTGCACTGATTTTCAAGAAATCATAGAATATCTCAAGTTGGAATGATCATCAAGTCCAACTCCCTGCTCCTCGCAGGACTACCTAAAACTAAACCATATGACTAAGGATTGTCATCCAGACACTCCTTGAACTCCGACGGGCTTGGTGCCGTGACCACTTCTCTGGGTAGCCTGTTTCAGTGACCGACCACCTGCTCAGTGAAGAACCTTTTCATAATGTCCAGCCTGAACTTCCCCTGATACAGCTTCATCCTATTTCCTCGTGTCCTATCACTGGTGACCAGAGAGAGGAGATCAGCACCTCTCCCTCTGCTGCTCCCCTTGAGGAAGTTGTGGACTGCAATGAGGGCGCCCCTCAGCCTTCTCTTCTCCAAGCTGAACAAACTAAGTGACCTCAGCCGCTCCTCCTAAGTCTTGCCCTCGAGACCCTTCACCATCTTGGTCGCCCTCCTCTGGACACACTCTAATAGTTTGATGCCCTCCTTATATCAAGGCGCCCAAAACTGCACCCAGTACTCGAGGTGGGGCTGCAGCATATTGATGTGGCAACTCTAATTGGGCATACGTTATTCAGATGTTGAAATTACAGGCTGTCTGCAAATTTGTTTTCATGTATAGACATGGCTTGTAAGGTAAGATGATGAATCATTAAAAAAATATTCTAATACAGCTTTCTGTATTATAGATAAAGAAAAAAATAACTTTAGGACATTTTCCATCTTTTAAAAAGTAACTAGCTCACACCATAGCTACAGTACATTCTGTGCAATATCTTTCTGGTGCAAATTGCTTGCCTAAGTGCAAGATGCCTCATTTTTGGAAAGCATTAGAATTTAAAAGGAAGTTAGACAATTTCTTTAGAAAACTACACCCTGCTAAGAGCTAGAATCCATCAAAGTAACAGTATATCTTTAGCATTCTATTCCGCTAACAAAGGGCCAAGACACATTTCTATTCACAGATTATTATGAAGATTCTAAATGATGTTGCATTTGTCATTTTACTATTTACCACTGCCAGAATTTGTAAGGATTTATGAGGCTAGAGCACTGAAACAATCAGCCTGAATTAACATGTTTGGACAAAAAAAAATTAAGGGTAGAATTACAGCTATCTTCCTCCTATTCTTTCCAAAAAGGCAAACTGCAAACATTTCAGCTGGCCTTTGTGATGACCTTAGCGTAAGATTTAAAAACAAATATGGACTGTTCAGTTTCTACCTTAACCAAGAAAGTGCTGTTTAGTTTATAAATTGCCAGACATAAACAAGCCTGCAAACAACCTTTCAAGAAGTATACAAACCTTAAAGTTTGGCTGTGCAAAGCAGCGAGCTACTGCAATCATGGATGCAGTCAGTGGACCAGACACCCCAATGGTGGTAAGAAATTCAGAAATGTTTGGTGTAAGCCGGAATGGAACTGGACGATTGGCATCCAAATCTCCAGTAGCATCGTTAATGTCAAAGCGAAAGTAAGCTACATTTAGCTTGCCAGTATCCTGAATTTAAAAGAAAGATGTGCAAAAGTAGTTAAAGGAACACATTTTTCATTAATGAAACCAAAGGAAGTTGGATTTTTGTTTACTGTTAATATTCAGAGTACAAATAGTACTCCAATACTTTTCACTCTTTCAGTCAAACAGGTTTTGAGCAAAAAAGTTAAAATTAAAGGCATGCACAAAGTCAGATATGTATTTCTCTCAAAACGTGTGTCCAAAACCCGTTACTAAATACACATTATTGTAATATCAAACTTAAGCAATAGATTCTTCTGTAGCATGGTCTAGAAGGAGTCATGCAGATAGACAGATCTCTGTTCTCTACGCATCCCATCTCTGAGTAAGTGTTCTCTATGCATTGTTCACTCTGAGTAAGCATCTGAATGCTTATCTAGAGGGATTAAAGAATCTTAATTGCTATACAGAGTATAGCCCTCCATGCATTTAAAATGGCATTAAGATTTTAATATATACCACCTTTGCCCTACTAAGGTGGCAAGCCTCATTTAAAATGCTGGGTTAAAACAGAAAAATCGCTATTAATAGGAGTTGTAGCTTGACATGATGGCAATGCCGAAAAGAGAACAGTATTTGAAAAAGGGTATTCCCCTTTAAGAAAACGAAGCTCTAAATTTTGTTGGTGGTTTTTCTTCTAAATCTGTTTGACACAGAGATATATTCAAAGCAATATAACTGAAGGAGGACTAAAAAGAGAGACTTATCAGTCATTTACATGAACAGTTCCAATATCTAAGAACGATTTTACAGACAAAGTTCTAAATTCTCACCGCAGAAGGCAGAGTTGATGTCCACACGGACTGCAGTTTAAATTACTACCTACATGATGTGCAATCACATATAAATGAAAAGCCTACTGAAATGCACTGTTAATTATATACGTCGAATTACCGTTTTGACTCATTTCAAAAGTACAGTCCAAATTTCCATTTGATCACAGACGACAGCATGCATCAAGAACAAACTAAATCATACCTGGGCAATCTGCAGCATTTCAGGGTTGAGTCTATTTAAATGAAAGATGAATTCTGCAAAGCCAATTAGGGCTAACTGAATAGTGAACATCTTTCGAAAAGTCCAGTAATCCGTAGCATTGGGGAACGTATGCAAAGCCCACTCCTTAAGCATACTGCGCGGCACCATGTTACTCTGTACTTCTTTCAGTATATCTCTGAGAACCTACACATGAAAAATGTTAGTTGAAAGAGACCATTTTTAATACACTTCTTAGCAACAGACAAATATGCCAAAAGCAACTACCAAACTTCTTCTCTCAACTGCTGTATCCCATTTTAGGAAAAACATGCTGAACTTGGATGTTTTCAATCCAACACTGTTTCCTGACCTCTTTGTCAAAACACAATAATATTTTGTTAGTCCATCCTCTGCAGAGCTAGAAATATTCTGTATCTGAAAAGACTAAATTTTTAATAAAACCATATAAGCATATGAATTACAAACAGGCATGTCAGAAAACCTGAGACTGAAGAGTTATATAATCTATTATGAAGTATCTTCTATTCAAGATTTTCAAGAAAATCGTAAGTGAGCTAGAGAGACATTCAACTCATGATGCTGCACTTCCTTATGGGAAACTAACAGAACATACTCCACTATTTTCTAGCTTCAGTGCAAGCTGGGTATGCATTTTGCTGCAGAAAAATAAAATCCTTTATTTTAAGCATAATGGCAAGATTTGAAATTATACATGGGACCTACAAAGCATGCAACCTAAAGATGCCTCTCTGCATGAGTTCTTCATATAGAGGGTAAAAGGTAAAGGATTTTTATTACACAAGATAGGGAAAGACACTGGGTAATTTGTAACGTGTATTATTACAGCAAAATCACCTCAAAAATACAAAAAGATAAAAGCTGAGAGCTGTATTCAACTGTTTCTCTAAGTGAACACTATGCAATAGTTTTTTCCCTAGATGTAAACATTTGCAATCTACCAAAATATTTAATTACTGTAGCATATACTAGCCTAATTAATTAGAAAGAGAAATAAAGTTAGGATCTGTTCTATTACACCAGAAAGCATGATAGTCACACTGACTTCAATTAAATGGCTGTTAAAGAGTTTCATAACCTGAAGGAAAAATTCTCAAAATAGAAACAGATGTTACATAACACTTCATTTTATTTTGTAACAAAGAAAGCCTGAAAAGATAGCTTCTCTAAATGATGTCTGTGATACATGTATACCATAGATTTTCTAATAGCTATATCTGAAATGGGACTGGCATTTTATGTAAGAATTTGCATTAACCTTAAGACAAAAAACATAAAACAACCTTATTTATCACAATTGGATTTTTGACGGAGGTTACAGAGAGAGAGCGCTTTGTTCTTTCTGAGTACTATCATTTATTAGTGTGAGATTACTCAACTGTTTCTATTCGACTTAGATGAAATGAATCCACTGGCAATTTTAGGAGATATATTAGAAGAACATGGGGAAGCCTGCATCACATACCATGCTGTAACTACTTATGTAAATTAGGAATGCTGTTTCCCACATTATCAATTAATTATTTTAAAAGCACTATGCGAAAGGGCCAAAAAGCAAGCAACATCTTGTCTGTTTCCAGTTGCAGTTACCCAAAACAACCTAGAGTAAAACAAATACAGCTTTTTTGAAGCTTGATAGAAGAGTTCCCAAGAATACATTAAAACAAAAACAAAATAAACCCCAAAAATCAAACACCATCTCTGCAAAATATATCTGACTCACATCTAATGAGAGGTGAAGAGTCGGGGCGGAGCGGGATTGGACACAGTATAGTAGAGTCCTCAAGAAAAAGAAAAGCCCTTGATTAAAATTCATTATATATTCTAATACCTGATGGCTAGCTTGAGTCCCCCGTGCTTGGACCGTTGCCAGTCTGTCATAGTAACGAGAAATAGGGTTGTCATGCTCAATGCCCTTCTTGGCACAGCGTTGCTTATAGATCTCCACCAGGGAAAGAGAAGAGGGATTGTCTTCAACCAAACGCATCTGTGGAGAAACTGCTACAACACGGGGGACTAGGAATAATTTGAGAAGGGTGAGAGAGGATGGTGGCGGGGGAGCGGGGCAGGGGAGCAGAGAGAGCAAAACAAAAGGAAACGAAACAGTTAATCCATAACCCAAATACTAAGAGAAGAATTAGCATGCAAGTATCAGCCCTTAAAACATGACTGTGATAATCAACTGAAGTGTATCAACAGAAAGTTTTTATTACTACACGCATAACTAATTCACAAGCTGTTAAAAAGAAAGTATGATAGCAGATTTTTTTTTTTATCTTAACAGAGACATCAACTACATTAGCAAAAAAAATGGAGCATTCGTTACTCTTCCTAATTTTCTTTACCTGCAGAAAAGATGGTAATACTTTGTTCAGGGGCAAACAGGTTTTTAGTACCTGATTACATGACACTGGCATTATGTCAATAAAAATGACTCCGAAGAACAAAACTACTAAACTCAATAGGGTATTTAAGGTGATTCAGAAAAACTGGAGGAAAAAAATCTGAACATAGTTGAGGAACAGATGTTTAAATGACACTATCTGAAAATAATATAGGGAAGACAGAGCAAAATATTCAATAATAAGAAAACTTAAGCCACTGAGCTTTTCTTTGATGAACAGTAAACTTGCAAAAACCCTATTTGCAGTTTCATGGTGCTCAACAGACATATCATCCTACTGTCTTACGTGCATCCCCACCCACATCAAGAAAGACATGGCCTCTTTCATAGCTAGCTTTTCCAGTGACACTGTTTGTACTGTTCGACAGCGACCTCCAGTTACCACCAAAACTGCTCTCTCATCATTTCCTTCAGAAGGTGTAATAATTAACCTCAGAAATATAGGGAAAAGTTGTTTAAATGCATTTAAATCGTTTGATGTAATTTCTTCAATCTTAAAGAAGAAAATGCATTCTGCAGAAGGGGTGTTAATAAACTATTTCTTCTGGCCTGCTTCCATTAACCTCAGGCAGCAGAGAAATGAATGTTCTTTAGGTTCTTTCAAATAGTATCAAACCACAAGGTACAGAATTATTTCCAAAAACACTATAGTTTAAAAACAGCTCTTTGAAGGAAAACATGTTACTTTACTAATCATGTTATATAGAGGATATATTTCTGTATCAGCGGCCTCGTTTATCATCTTTCAAGGCTTTATCTACTGCATTTCTGTTATTTTGGCCTTAAAGTGATGCAAAATTGTCTCCACATATGTAGAGATACTATATTTACCTTTTGTTATAACAAATCCTTTGGCTTGTACATTTTGGTCTTTTTAAAGTTAGAACACAAATATGCATTTCTAGCTCTGTAAGTGCAACTTGCATCATCTGGCCACCTAAGCTCATGACAGCAACTTCATGTCAATAGATACTATTAGCTCAAAAAGAAGGACTGATAAAACCACACTTTTTTAAAATCAGATCTCAGCACTTTTAAAAAGGACAACAGCAAAGTAGCAGCTTTGTCTCAGTGTCTTTGATTAAAGTTTCCCTTACCGGTAATATATTTCCTGCTCAGCAACCAAGGATTATTAGAACTGACTAATGCAACGTACAGAACTCATTTATATGAAGTTAGTAAGTGATTCATTGACCTTCTGAAATGAAAACTATTTATACATTAATATGAAGTAGCTACACAGTGGTAAGCTGGAGCTTGCCAACAGCCTTAGTATCTGGACAACACAAGAATTTAACTATTTTAAAGCACTTACATTAGTATTTGAATCACAAGCAGATCAAGTATGTTGCCAGACAAGACTCTGATATTCTTTGTTTCTCATTTCATTAATGAATCAACACATGAAAAAGCCAAGATGCGCAAAGAAAGAGAACTAATTAAGACTGTGTGATCAGACTTCATTCACTGTTTCTGTTTTGAAATACCTAAATATGTGACCTTTTTATTATGTGAGTATTTTGGCAATTTATACACATAAATCATATTGGAACTCTCCTTAACTCTCCTCATGAAGGCCTCCCTACCATTATGTTTGTTAATTCTGCAATGTTTAAGCATTGTCAGGCGGTGCTGTTGGCAAAGTGCACTCTCCAAACCAAGTAACCTTTTACAGGATCATAGAGGTACGCTCAACAGAAGTCCTGCATCCAATATCTAGATTATGAATGGATTTTATTTGGTAACAACTAACCAGTCAGTATATATTCCTGAAAGTAAAAATCACCATGGATGTATAAAGTTACTTCAAAAATTACAAAGATATGTTCTCATATCAGAGAATTCAGAAACTATATATCAAATTCAAAGCTCTACAAAAAAATTCTTTCTTCTGTGTTATGTGGAAGAGGTAATGAAATTCAATATTCATATATTGCAACTTGGAGAGAAAAAAGTTTTGTTCTGTCCCTTCCCAATTGTCTCTAAATGCTTGTTCTGAAGTACATGTACCCATTTCCATAGCAACAGATCCAATGGGCATGCCTCTGCCTTATATGTTATTTACAACTGAACTTTAGACCATAAATGGTGCATGTAAGCTCTTCTAAAAACACCCTAGATCACATGTAATCAACTTTACTTCTTCAGAGGGGTGCTACAATGCCAGAAAAGACTAAACACCTAGACAGATGTGAATTTACCTTCTGAATATTCAAAAACTTCAGTATCAGTGATTCGTAGCCGTCAAAAACTTTAGCAATTATATAATCTTTGAGTATAA
>WAAD01031564.1:10658-22105 GCA_013389945.1 Fregata magnificens
GTAACTACTTCTGATAACCTTCTTTGCCTCTGCATGCCTGGAGATGACCTCCAGGATGAACTGTTCCATCACCTTTCCAGGGATGGAGGTGAGGCTGACTGGCTCCCCGGATCCTCCTTCTTGCCCTTTTTGAAGACCGGCGGGACATTTGCTTTCCTCCAGTCCTCGGGCACCTCTCCTGTCCTCCATGACCTTTCAAAGATGATGGAGAGTGGCTTGGCGAGAACATCCGCCAGCTCCCTCANCCATCCACGCGGGTCTCCTGGCTCCTTTCCTCCTCCTAGGGATGCACCGATCTTGAGCTTGGAGGAAGTGGTCCTTGAATACTGACCAGCTCTCTTGGACCCCCCTACCTTCTAGAGCCCTAAGCCATGGGATTCCTCCAAGCAGGTCTTTGAAGAAGCCAAAGTTGGCTCTCCTGAAGCCCAGGGTGGTAATCCTGCTTGTTGTCCTGCTTCTACCATGCTGGATCCTGAATTCCACCATCTTGTGGTCACTGGAGCCAAGGCTACCCCCAACCTTCACATCCTCAACCAGACCTTCTTTGTTTGTTAGTATAAGGTACAGTGGCACATCTTGCATCGTTGGCTCCTCCACCACCTGCGTCAAGTAGTTATCCTCGATGTTCTACAGGAGCATCCTGGAATGTGCGTGCCTCACTGTGTTGTTTTTCCAGCAAATATCAAGGTGGTTGAAGTCCCCCACGAGAACCAGGGACTCCGATTGTGAGGCAACTTCTAGCTGTCTGTAGAAGGCTTCGTCAACTTCCTCTTCCTGATCAGGTGGCCTGTAGTAACGCCCACAACAGTGTCACCCATATTTGCCTGCCCCTTAATTTTTACCCAAAAGCTCTCGACACGATCTTCCTCCACCCCTAGGCAGAGCTCGATGCATTCCTGTTGCTCCCTCTCATAAAGAGCAACTCCCCCACCTCACTGTGCTGGCCTTTCTTTCCTAAAAAGCATGTAGCCATTCATGACAGCATTCCAGTCATGTGAGCTATCCCATCATGTCTCTGTAATTGCAATGAGATCATGGCCCTGCAACTGCACACAGATCTCTATTTCCTCCTATTTATTCCCCACGCTGCATGCGTTCGTGTACAGGCGTTTCAGAGAGGTAATTGAGCACACAGGTTTCCCTGGAGGGGTGCACGAGGATCCACTACAGCTACACACACCCTTGAGGTGGTTGGTCTTCTGACTGTCATCTCGTGAGGCAGCTGAGGCACCTTTGTCACTGCTCTGGTTGGCCCAGCTTATTCCCCCATTGGGGGAATAAGCAGGAGGATGGTGTCACTGAAGCTGTCAGTGGAGCAGTCCTGGCTTCTTCTGTTCACCTTTCCACAGACCATGTTTTTGCTGAACCTCCCCTTTTCAGGCATCTGTGTTCAAATGATAATTGTGCACCATCAGCTTCTCTTCCAGGTGGGAAGGAATGGTGAACTCTTTCAGGTCCCCCAGAATGGAGCTCAAACTGGCACTGTGCTCCCATTGAGAGAGGTCAGTACTTTCTCACTATCAGAAATGGTTGTCCAGTCTCTTGGAGAGAATAAGAAAAGGCCCTGTTACCACATTTGCCTCATCCAAAGGGTTGGTGGTTATGCAATTCTTAGGGCTTGTTGAGATGCCTAAGAGATGGGCTGATGGTACTAAGCTGCTGCCAGAAAACTGCTGTAGTTAGATCTTCCTCCTATACACAACAGGGAAGCCAAACTGCCGCTTTCAGGGTCTGTGCAAATGATGTCCAACCAGTCCTATGCTTCAAATAAATGTTCTTTGATTTACAGGAATTGAATGAAGTTTGTCAAAGGAAAAAGAGTTCACTGTAATTAATTGTGAAATTGATACAACAGGCCCTATAAGCCTCTGGAGAACATGATTCACGGAAATGCAGACATCACTTGCAACAACATAGTATGATTGAGACTGGTGTTCAAGGTCCAGATGTTCAAAGGTATTTAAATACGTAGTTCCCATTCAGATTAATGAGACTCAGGCACATCGAAGACCTCTGGGATCCTGGGCCAAACAGTGTAGTACTTACGTGCTTTATTATCGAACATTATCAGACCTTGACAACATAACCATATGCTGTGGTTATTGGATTCGGGTCTGATTCCACTAAGGCACCTTGCCTGAAAGAGCAGGTGCTTTCAAGAGACTTGGGAATTCATCTTTTCGCTGACTGCTGCCAGCTGCTGAGTTACATAAGCAGAAACTGTGCCACAAACTCTTTTATTCCAACATAAATATCCTTAGGCCCTATTGTGTATGTTTTTGAATTCTTTCCAGTGGAAAGGCAAATACACACATACATGCACGCACAGCCCTATGCAGACAAACACAGAATAACAGAGAGAAAAATGACACCAATCTCCACTTAAGGTTCTTTAAATAGCAGCTATAACATTTGCAATTTCCTTTTTAATGATACTGGGGTGAAAGTCTGGGCACAATTTCATATTAATTGGAGAAATGTTGCTGACATTCCATTCTCTCCTTTGGATAAAGGCCCCTCTCTCTGTCAGCAAGTAAACTGTCATTTCCTTGAAGGTGTTCAAGACGGTGTCAAAAGCTGAAAATAGAATTAGGTGCTGTCTCTAATTAAAAAAAAAAAAATTTTGTGGTTTTCATCACATAATGAAGGGACTTGAGTAAAACACTGATAGGAGAGGTTGACCAGGCACAAAGGTTCAGAACCAGACTCTAAATTACTTTCTCCATGATGAAAAGTGGTCCAATGGCTTGGATTTGCTTGTTGGAAAGGTGGAATATTTCAAGAGAGGAGGAGACTCCTTTACACAAAGTATGTTTGGCGTTGTTTGGCTTCTATTTCTATCCTCCTGTTTTCTCCTCTGTTATTGACACCTGAAATTGTAGCTCCAGCACGGAAAGCTCAAGGAGATGGTAGGACTTTCCCACTGAGCTGTGGTACCTTCAACAAGGATTCATTCTGAGGCTAGAGCAGCACAGCAGCACTGACTTATGTTAAGGCGTGTTTAGATGAAACTCCTCAAGAGGAGCATGAGCACAGGGAATTAATAACTTTTTTGCAACTTGTGCCCAAATGCCTATTTGGTGGGCTCATACTAATGCTTTAACTCTTAGTACTGTAGCTGGGCACCAGAGATTGAGATTCAAGATCTCATTGTTTGAGCCTACACTGTAATAAGAGAAGCAACATTTCTTTATCAAAAGCAGATTCAGGAAATTGCTGTTTCTCCCCTGTCTTCCTAAACTTGAATCCCTATTTCCAAGCTTCAGAATTCCTTAATTTAAGTTTTTTCTTGCAGCCCTACCTCAGTCTAGCAGTTAGGGATAAACCTTTTGTTAACTGAAGCAACAGGAGTTTCTCACCTACAGCAGCAAGAAAAGACTGCTGAATACTCTCCACATCCTGGTACCTTCCTGTCTTCCCACAGGATTCTGATATTTGGCTTAAAAGCCTTATGCATGTGGCAACATCTGCTACGGTCACAGAACTATATTGCTGCAATCTGAAGCAGCTCTCTTTCAATTCTTAAGCTTAGAAAGTGAGTTTCCTCTCTTCCAGCTTAGTAGCTCCTGGAGACAGAGAGAATACAGTCAATGAAGATTAGAGTGCAATTCATCTCACCAAATGTAGAAGACCACTTTGGATGAGAAATGTTGTGTGATTAAAAGGAGTCACGGGAAATAAGCTTCCATATCTATGCTTGCTTTGGAGACAGCTAGACTGTCATGCACATCCCACTTTGGATTCAGTTCATACACTCTATTGTCAGAAGGTAATTGCCTGTATCACAGATGTTTTGGCTACACTGGGATACCATCTGCAAGTACGTAGACCATACTAATGAAAAAACCAGCATTGGCACAGGCACTCATTTGTACAGAAATGGGCTAAGAAGTGGTGAGGCCCATCAAGCAGTACAAGTGATCCAACTGCAATTCATACAATTGCAGTTCAACTTGTCCTAGCAGCTTCTATGTGTTGTGCAAAACAGTTACCACAGAGCTTGATTTCCTCCTTCAGACACCTATTTTTGTGCAGGAGCAATGAGGGAAGCAGCTGCATTTGGGCAACAAACATACCACATAAAGTCGCTACAGTTCACGAAAATTGTAGCAAGTCCTTTTGTGCACAACTCCAGGCTCCTGACTTGTCAGTGAAATGGAGTGAGTGTGATTCATGGACGCAGCCAGATGTTCAAAAACATTCCTTTGGTAGCAACCAAAACGTCTCCATTTCATTTCTAGGTTTGCTCCAACGAGGAGCACTTGACTGCTCGGACATAAGAAGGATGTGTTCAAATGGTGGAAGCAGGTGCAGGTGACCAAGGAGGAATACAGAAATGCTATCTAGTTGTGCAGGGATGAGGTTAGGAAAGCCAAAGGCAACCTGGAGTTGAATCTGGCAAAGGAGGTAAAGGTCAGTTAGAAAGAATTCCATATGTACATCAGCAGCGAAAGGAAGACCAGGAAAAACATGGACCCACTGCTAAATGGGGCACAGGTCCTGGTGATGGAGGACATGGAAAAGGCCAGTGTACTCAATGCCTTCTTTACCTTGGTCCTTACTGGTGAGACTGGCCTTCAGCAATCCCAGGCCCCTGAGACCAGAGGCAAATTCTGGAGCAAGGAAGACTTACCCTTGGTGGAGGAGGAGCAGGTTAAGCATTTAGACAGTCCAGATATACACAAGTCCATGGGAAAGATGGGATGCACCAATGAGCGCTGAGGAAGTGGGCCGTTGTCTTTTCAAGGCCACTCATGGTTATCTTTGAAAGGTCACAAAGGGGGTTTCTGAAGACTGGAAGAGAGCAAAAGTCACCCCATCTTCAAGAAGAGCAAGAAGGAAGACACAGGGAACTACAGGCCAGTCAGACTCACCTTGATCCCTGGGAAGATGATGGAGCAAATAATCCTGGACACCATTTCCAAGCACCTAAAGGACAACAAGGTGAACACAAGTCAGCATGGCTTCACAAAGGAGAAACCATGCTTAACCAACCTAATAACTTTGTACAATGAGATCACTGTCTGGGTAAATGAGGGGAGAGCAGTGGATGTTTTCTGCCTCAACTTAGTATGGCTTTTGACATTGTGTCCTGTAACAGCTGTGTAGACAAGCTGACAAAGTACTTGTAAGATAAGTTAACAGTGAGGTGGATTGAAAACTAGCTGAACAGTCATGCCCAAAACATTGTGATCAGTGGCACAAAGTCCATCTGGAAGCCAGGTACTGGTAGTGTACCACAGGCATGGGTACTTGGTCCAATACTGTTTAACATCTTCATTAATGACCTGGATGATGCGGCAGAGAGCACCCTGAGCAAATTTGCAGATGACATAAAACTGGGAAGAGAGACTAATGCAGCTGTTGGCTGTGCTGCCATTCAGCGGGACCTTGACAGGTCAGAGAAATGGGCAGAGAAGAGTCTCATGAAGTTCAACAAAGGGAAGTGCAGCGTTCTGCACCTTGGGAGGAATAACTCCATGCACCAGTACATGCCGGGGCTCAACCAGATGGAAAGCAGCTTGGCAGAGAAGGACCTGGTGGTCCTCATGGTCACCAAATTGACCACGAGCCAGCAACATGCTGTTGTGGTAAAGAAGGCTAATGGTATCCTGGATTGCATTAGGAAGAGCATTGCCAGCACGTTGAAGGAAGTTATCTTTCCCCTCTACTCTAATGGTGTTGGAGCCTGGCTCTGTTTTGGAGCTGAATGTGACAAAACGAAGGACCTAGTGAGTGGTTTGAGGCAATGGCATCATGGAGAAATGTGGGATCTGGCCCTTGTATAAAGGCATACATCAAATCAGCAGGGCCAGGATTTAACTCTGCATGCTCACACAGTCAAATTTGGGCTTGCAATTCCATTCCAGGCAACAAGATCATTGACATTTCAAGACATACATTTTTCCTCTTTGTTCCCCACGCAGCCCTTCTGTCACCCAGGACGTGCACAGAAAGGAGAAAAACACCTCCAATGCCGCTAACTGCAGATAACACAGACCATTTGTATTTTCTCTGCTTATTGCCTGGGCTCTACCTGGGCAGCTGTATTTCAGACACAGACATTTTTTATTCTAAGCAGAAATCAGGCTCATTTGTTTTGGCAAGATGTTTGCCATCAATTACAAGCAGTTTCACACTGCTCTCTGTTTGTTTCCATCCCAGCTGTAGCTTTTTTTTTTTGCAAGGGACCAGGATGATATGGAATACCAAGTCTTATGTTTATATGTTGAGCTGTTGCTGAAAATCCATCAAGGCATACTGTCTTTCTGGACGTTATATCCTGGGGAGAACAAGCAAGTATTGATGCTGTCCTTATGCTGCATTTGTAACGTATGCAAGTTAAAGCAGTTACAGTATATTACTTGAGTTGGAACCCACACATAAGCATTATTTTTCCTTTAATTAAGTCTTAATTTTAAAAAACCCACTTTTTTCCCTCTCTTTTTTGGGGGAATGGAGCAAATGTTCTTCTTCCTGACTAAAGAGACACCTCATGAAATTATCCAGAAATTCCAAAGTCCCTCCAGGTTTTCCAACTCATCTTTCACATAACTTACACATTTTTCTCTTGTAAGAGTGGGGAAAACAATTACTGTTGGATAAACAGAATCTGATGACATATGAAGTAGCTCAGGGCTAGGTTTCTTCCTGAATAAAAGGTTGCCTTAGATTTGTAAGTGATTGTTTGCCTGGTATCTATTTATTCATTTCAAATTCATGAATCTTTCAGTTCCTTCTTTAGCTGGGGCAGAAACAGAAATGATGAAAAGCCCTTCATTCCCAGACATGTCCCTCTCATATGTCACATCTACCTAAAACCAAGAAGAACTGAGAGACTGTTTTCAACCAGTTCAGCGTCCAAACAGATGATAACAATATGCATGGGCTTATTTTTTATATCATCCTCTGATGAGACCAGAGACATTAGAGAGTTCCTCTTGTGGCTGGAGAAAATCCTCTTTCCCTCTTTTAGAAATTACTGGCTTGGAGAATGCATGAAAAATCTAGTGGCTAGGATATCTATTGAATTTGAAACAAAATTATTTTCTCAGGGTAACATTAGGACCAATTTTCGTACCCAGCTTTGTTATGCAGAACGGACTTATTGCTTCAGAGGACTTTCAGACTGCAAAATTTCACAGCAATGCACAATCCTAGCAGACACTCTTGCCCTAAACTTTTATTACAATACCGACACCATCTGGTGAGCTAAGTGCAAGTTAGACTCTCAGAATAAGTAATCCTAGTGCTGCCTGGCTATCATGGCCTTTCACTCATGTATGTCAATGGGCAATGTCTTGGATTCTGATACTACATACTCATATTATCACCACAACCTCTTGATAATGAAGAAAAGCTGCAGTTGGGAAATCCATCATGCCTGATACTGAATTCTCAGACAGCTGCCACAGGGAGGAAGTACTTAAGACATGAAACTACAGGGCTAACCAAGGATATCCCGGGCACTGAGCTATAAGGCATCCTCACCTGAAATAGATACCCATTTCACAGGAAACAATGAACTTCTCCACTGGAGAAAGCCCACAAAGCAGTGCTGGAATCAGTCCAAAATGGTCATGCAAGGACACTTAAGTTGCTATGTATGAGGGGAAGAGGCCCAGGCCCAGGCTGACATCTGCCACAGGCACCTGTATCTCAGCAGAGCAGTTAACGCCCCTTAGGATGGTCAGGGGCCTCTGAGCACAGCAAAAGCTTGAAGCGACAACCCTAGTCCTTGGTACATTCTCCTGCATCTGTCACTAGCTTGTGTTGAACTCCTTCAGCCAGGCTGCAGACACTCCTGCCCTCATCTTGTGGAGTGAGGACCTCCTGCAAGTCTGGACAGCCATCCTTGACATGGGGCAGAAGATGGAGGAACACTGCAGGATGGCTTTGTGATCAACAGGGCTGATGATTATTGCAGAGTGGGGAATAAGCTTTTGCATTGCATCTCCCTGTAGGTCTTTGTACCAATCTAGGAACAAGAGGGAACAACCTTTTGCTTTTCAGTGAGGCCCCAAACCCACCACCCAGAAAGGTAGCAACTCTCTCTGTGTGCGCAAGCCCAGCTGTCTGAAATGCTCTCCTGTCCTGCACCGTTAGAAAATCATCATGCAGATCCATGTGATTAGAGATATTGCAAACATTATTCTTCATTTTGGTGCTGCTAAAAGGACCAGCAAATAGTAATTTCTTGTACTTACCAGCTCCTAGTGATTTGAGCAACTTCAGCATTTGTGTCATGGTTTTGGCACCAAAGACACTTGCTGGTTCTTCATCCATTTCAAAAGCATGCAGAGACTGTCAGGATGCAGAGAAAGAATTGGTCTTCTCTTTTTGTCTGGAAGTGGAGTTCCAAACTCCCCGCTGCTCCCTTCCTTGCAGAAATGATAAAGCATTGCCCACATAAAGAAGAAGAGATCTCAGTTAGAATACAATATTTTCAGTTGGAAGGGATCTACAATGGTCATCTAGTCCAACTGCCTGATCAATTCAGGGCTGACCAAAAGTTAAAGCATGTTATTAAGGGCATTGTCCAAATACCTCTTAAACACTGACAGGCTTGGGATACCGACCACCTCTATAGGAAGCCTGTTCCAGTGTTTGACCACCCTCTCAGTAAAGAAATGCTTCCTTATGTCCAGTCTAAACCTCCTCTGGTGCAGCTTTGAACCATTCTCATGCATCTTATCACTGGATATCAGGGAGGAGAGATCAGCACCTCCCTCTCCACTTCGCCTCCTCAGGAAGCTGTAGAGAGCAGAGGTCACCCCTGAGCCTCCTTTTCTCCAAACTAGACAAACCCCATGTCCTCAGCCGCTCCTCACAGGACATGCCTTCCAGCCCTTTCACCAGCTTTGTTGTCCTCCTCTGGAGGCATTCAAGTGCCTTAACATCATTCTGAAATTGTGGGGCCCAGAACCGCACACGGTATTCAAGGTGAGGCCGCACTAACGCTAAATACAACCAGATAATCACCTCTTTTGACCGGCTGGTTATGCTGTATTTGATGCACCCCAGGTTGCAGTTTGCCCTCTTCGCTGCCAGGGCACACTGCTGACTCGTATTGAGCTTAGTGTCAGCCAGCACCCCCAGATCTCTTTCTGCAGGGCAGCTCTCCAGCCACTCCTCTCCCCATTTATACTTCTGTGTGGTGTTCCTGCATCCCAGGTGCAGAATCCGGCATTTGGACTTGCTAAAATTCATCCCATTAATCATTGCCCAATGCTCCAATCTAGATCGCTCTGCAAGGCCTCTTGTCCCTCGAGAGAGTCAACAGTGCCTCCCAGTTTAGTATCATCAGCGAACTTGCTAATGGTGCATTCAACTCCTGCCTCCAGATCATTGATAAATATATTGAACAGAACCTGGCCCTAGAATTGAACGCTGAGGAACACCGCTGGTGAGTGGTCACCAGCCAGGTGTAGCTCCATTCATGACAACACTTTGAGCCCTGCCGTTCAGCCCATTTTTCACCCAATGCACCATGACCCCGCTCATCCCGCAGTTGGACAACAGGTCCAGAAGGGTGCTGTGAGTGACAGTATCAAAAGCCTTACTAAAATCCAGAAAAACTACATTCAATTCCTTCTCCTCATCCTCTAGGTGGGTGACATTATTGTAGAAGGACATCAAATTAATTAAACAGGACTTTTCTTGTGAACCCATGTTGACTGTGCCTGATGATTGCATTGTTCTTTAAATCCCTTTCAGTAGTACCCAGTATGATCTTCTCCATAATCTTTCCAGGACCTGAGGTTAAACTAACAGGTCTGTAGTTCCCCGGGTCTTCCCTCACATCCTTCTGGTAAATTGGAATAACATTGGCTAGCTTCCAGTCAGCAGGGACCTCCCCAGTCTCCCAAGACCTTTGGTAGATGATTGAAAGGGGTCCTGCCATAACATCCACTAGCTTCTTCAGAACTCTGGGATGAATTCCATCAGGCCCCATGGACTTGTGAACATTCAGCTGATACAGCTGGTCCCTTACAATTTCAGTGTCCACAAGTGGAAAGTCACTGTTCCCACACTCGCGGTCCTCCTACTCCGGGGACCAGGCAGCCCAAGGTCTATCAGTATTATTAAAGACTGAGGTAAAAAAGACATTGAATGCCTCTGCTTTTTCTTCGTCCTTATTAGTCAGATGACCATCTTCAACAAGTATTGGTCCAATGTTTTCTTTAGACCTCCTCTTGCCATTAACATACTTTAAAAAGCCCTTCTTGTTATCTGACACAACACTGGCCAGTTTCAACTCTAATTGAGCTTTGGCCTTTCAGGTCTTCTCACTGCATAACCGAACCACAGCTCTGTAATCTTCCTGCAAAGCCTGACCTTNGGAATAGCTTAGAGTTTGCTCTCCTGAAGTTCAGGGTAGCAACTCTGCTGTCCTTTTTTCTCATTACACTGAAAATTTTAAACTCAAGTGTTTCATGATCACTGTGGTCAAGACAGCCACTGGCCATCACATCCCCCACAAGTCCTTCTCTACTCACAAATAGCAAGTCTAGGAGGGCATCTTTCCTAGTTGGCTCACTGAATACCTGTGACAAGAAGTTATATTTCCTACAACCTTCAAGGATTTCCAAGACCTGCTTGTCACAGCAGTATGATATTCCTCCTTGATGTCTGGGAGGTTGAAACGTCCCATAAGGACAAGGGCTACCAATCCAGAAATTTCTCCTAATTGCCTATAGAATAACTTATTGGTGCTTTACATCCTGGCTGGGTGATCAGTAGTAGACACCCGCTACCACATCTCTGTTGTCTTCCATCCCCCTAATTCTCACCCAGAGGCTCTCAACCACATCATCACTAAGGGTAAGGGCTGTAAAGTCAAACCTCTGCCTTACATATAGTGCGACACCTCCATCTTGCCTGCCCTGCCTATCCCTCCTGAACAGCCTGTAGCCCTCCATCCCAGCACTCCAGTTGTGGGATTCATTCCACCAAGTCTCACTAATACTAATGATGTTATCAGTCTGGGAACTGACCAACGCTTCCAGTTCATCCCGTTTGTTTCTCATACTGCATGCAGATTAGAAAATACACATTGTGGAAAGTTGGTACTCTGCTTCTTGATGATTAAAAATATTCAGGATTATCAAAAGAGAACTGCTGTTAATACTAGTGTAGTTATCATAGATTTGCTAAAGCTGACGCTAATCTCAAGCTTCTCACAACACAGTTTAACTACAGGAAGCTCTTGGAAATATGTGCAACTGTATGTTGATTTTATGTCTGTTTGGCAGAAGTGTTGCTTTGCCTGTAAATTGTACACCTGTATATCACAGTCTAAGTTGCTTGCTTATTTAAGACACGTGACAATCTACCCAGCTGCTTGGGTTTTGTGCACGTTTCTGCAGCCTGAACTGAACTGTCAGGATAATCTTTGCCAATATACCTATTTTCCCTTCTGTGGTGGTTTGACCCTGGCTGGACAC